>JAOVYW010019830.1:7022-22511 GCA_025775045.1 Hiodon tergisus | reverse complement strand
TCCACACCACTTTCAGGCATAGGTATACTCCCAATCTCCACACCACTTTCAGGCATAGGCATACTCCCAATCTCCACCCCACTTTCAGGCATAGGCATACACATTTATGAACAATAGGCTCAACCAAGTCTCACACTAGCTGTTGTATCCTTGAGCAAGGTTCTTAACTTGAATAGCTACGTAAAAAATGTCATCTAACTGATAGTAAAACTAATACTAAAACTCAGCCGGAGGATGCTGCCCCCTCCAAGACGCTGTAGCTTAAATACTCCGGCACTGAGAAGGAAGTGTCAGAATACCGATTATCTGAACATTGCTATGTTTTATATGTCCAGTAAGGCTCAGAAAAGATTAACAATCAATATAAATTAGAATAACAATAGATTAGAACTGAATCAGAGAAGAAGCCAAGAAGATTCTTCCAACATCAATGACTTAAGCGAGTGAAAGCGAAAGTGAAACGAAATCTCAGTCAAAAAAAACCGGACATCACTGTTTAGAAGAAAGATTGTAACTTGTAGGAAATGGTGGCCTGGTCCTCTTTACTGGAAGAGGAGCTCTCCTGGCCTGTGTGTTGTGAAAGGGATCCCTTTGTCCTGAATTCTAGCCACAGCTTCTGTAAAGCCTGTCTGTGGCGCGGCGCTGGGAAAAGAAATGCCCCCAGGAATGTCCAGTTTGCGGGAGTGATTCTTCAGTGGATCGTCCTCTCATTAATCATTAATCCTCTCATCAATCTCACTAATCTGAAAAACACCTGTGTGGAGAGAAGTCAGCTAAGCATCTTGAATCTTCCTTTTCCTTCATCCAGGAGGAACTCATGACTGCACAGGAACACCTGAAGGAGAAGCTGGAGGTCTTTAATGAAACCAAACAGCAGAGCACATCAAGGTAGTCTTCATATTGTTTGAAATCACAGTTTATCTTTAGAATGTATTTATTTTTATTTACTGTATTAATTATTCAACTGAATGTGTACACTACTAACAGAGAAGCAGCTTTGTGATTACACTGTATTATATTCACAACCAATGTTATATCCATAGATTTAAATTTAATTAAAAGTAAAATAAATAATAATGATTAATTGAAAGCGGTAATAATAATAATACTTGTTAATTTCGTAGGTGCAGGGACATAAAGCCAAGAGAAGAAATTCAAGCTTCACAAATTCAACTTCAGTTGGCCTTTGCCAAGCATATTGACCTTTATACCAAGTAAAAAAGGTCAATATGTTAATTAGCTCATTCAAAATGACATTTTTTGTTTTTTTTTCAAAACTAATAATTGACACCATAATATTTAAAAAAGTGCTGAGAAAATTATTAACTTATTAAAGAAAACTGCCCCTGCCCTCCACAGCCTTGACTGTCAGTGGCCTTCAGATACCCTTTATTAAAAGCATATCGGTTACTATTACCCCTCTCTCATTAATTATTACAATTAATGCGTTAGCTAGTTGTTCTATATCATTTTTTTGTATTTTAATTTCAAAACATCGCCACAATCGCTACTATCCTTCCACGCTCAGATAAGATTATGCTTGCCTTCTCTTCTGAATGATATCCATCACAATGACAGACTCCAGTACAAGGTCTGGGAGCATTCTGAAACCTGGGGACAGAGGGCCAGTTTGCGTCTTTTATAAATAAAATGCCCTTTTGGGGGGAAAAAAAAAACGTTGTAAGACCACTTTTCATCTTTAAAGCACTTAAAACCAAACCAGACACAGACTATTTAGTCTTAGAAACCCTGGCTGTCTGACTTTATAAGTCTTTAAAGTCTCCTTATAGACAAAAGTGGACACAGTTGTGTGTAAGTGAGGTCTGAGTTGTGGGTGTGACTCTGCTCAACAAGGAAGAATGAATGCTGAATTGTCTTTAAATTAACTCACATCCACGTCTAAACTGATTTCTATTTCATTGCAGAGCCCAGTGCACTCTGCAGGATCCAGGGAAGGTTTCAGGATCCTGATTGACGTGGTCCAGCACCAGAGAATCCTGAAGTACTGGGTCTGGGAGAAGAAGGTTCTGGCGTTGGTTTAATACAGTGAGTCCTGGGAGATAGGAATCAGTATGGAGAGAGAAGTTTCTACATCCTCACTGTTCGGGGGGGGATATGACAAGCTAAGAAACCCTGTCAGAGTCATTTCTGTCTGTGTAAGAGCTCTGGAGTCAGCAGGCCCGCGTCACATTGATGCTCGTGGTCAAATGAAAATGTAAGAATGGTCTGCAACTAGGTACTATTTGTTACAAATCAGGCTTCGTACTGATTTTATATCATGCAATTTTCCTAAATTCTTTAAAAAATATGACTGTTCTCGTTCTCTCTCTTATCTTTGGCTCATGTGACCCCAACAACGACGATACAATTCTGATGATCTGACCAGTGAGAGATACAGCTTTCTGAAAACCTAGAGAGGTTTATTAGCTTACCAGGGGTGCTGGGCTCTAATGATTTCAGCCCAGGGGAAATGTGACTATTGGGTATTGGCTGTGGCCATTGAATCCATCAACAGGATCAACACGTATCTCTGAGTTCAAAAGAGGAGTGTAAATGGGCTGTGGCGTGGAGAACTGATGGCATTTACCACTCCCTGTGTGCACCAATGAGGAGGAAACCCCAGAAGATCAGAGTGCAACAGAACTGGGACAGGGGTGAGCTGTCTCTCTCTCTCCCACCCCAGCGATCACACTCCTCTCGGTCTCCAGCCTTATGCTCAATGTCTGCCATGCGAAATCTGTCCAGTGAAGGTTTCAGTTTCATTTGAATAGCACTTTTTAATGGATTTTTCAATGGTTAGTAGTCAATTTATTGCCCTGCTAGTCTGCATACCCATTGTTACACTACTGGTTTTACCTTTATAACTGTTTGTATTTTGGTGTCAACATTTTAGCCAACCGTGTCCACATTTGTTTACACTGACAGTGAGAATACCTATCTTCTCACTTTCAGTCGACTACAAATAATTCCTACTTTGTAGTTGACTGACAGGGGGCGCTCTCGGAAAAGCCACGGTACCTCAGACTCCTAACCTGGGGACCCACGGTGTGCCGGGGTATTTTTCCAATGCTTCATTTAAGATCACAGATTTTCTAAATAAAGTCTGCTTTGCTATTTGATATTTATCTATGTTGGAGAGAAAACACGCATTTACAAAAAAAAAATTAAGTTTCATGTATAATTATCCGGCGTGGCTTACAAGTGCATCCAGTCAGGTAGCCACCAAAGCCAACTTTAAAACATTTTTATAAATGTTTTTTTAAAACCTTAAAAACCTTTTTTTGCTCTTTAAGACCCTCTCCAAAACTAGTGTTTCAGTAATACCTGACCGTTCTGATTTGTGAAAATAATTCCGTAGCCTTATGAGAAATCAACTTTTAAAAAAACAAAACAGGTAGGTGTCATGTATCCTTATTATAAATGTCTCCAGGTCGATGACAGCAGTGGGTGGAGTCCGAACGCATGCTTTTCTGCGCTTCATTAGAACTGTTTGTGTTGGAGTGTCGGGTATCAATACAGTGATGCAGAGAATGTAGGGGGTTTCCAACTCAGGAAGATCTGGCTTCCCACCTAACTGCACATGCACCCGGAGCTGCGTACCGCCACAGCACTCTTTCATTATTCTGTCATTTCATTTAGCACCACTGATCTCTTATATACACTCTGGGTATTGTTCAAAAGACGATCTAGTGGGTAACCAGGAACACTGAGCACATTATTTGTTTAGCATTTTCTGAAGGGAGGTCAAGGTAATTCAATAGTTTTTCAGAAAATTTACATCAAATTGTAATCCACCCATCCGACTGCATAAACCACACATGAACAGCAGGCATGCTTCAGTAACTATACGTATTTATTCACAGCACCATTATTTCAGATGGGACAGACCACCGCAAAATGGTAATGCAATGCACTTGCTACAGAAATAACATTCAAACATTTTTAAGAAGATCCTTTTTATTATGTACGTACACTAATTTTAACCACGTATGCATTCATTTATATCTCACTCATACGGAATTTAAATATTTTATTTAGTACCTACTAGAGGTTGTCTATAAAATAACTAAGATGGAAAAGATAGGGGGAAAAGGTTTTTCAGCATTGTTATATATTTACACGTGGTGATATTTTTCTGTGACTCCACGAAGCCTCTGTAAATATAAATACAAATATACCTTGTAATGCACTGGTTTGTCGGTAGGTAATAAACTAAATACAATAAGATTTGCCTTCGGGAACATGCTGATCCACTTTCTGATACGCGTAGTTTTGATACTTTATTATCGATCCAATGCTGATTATCTTAGGGAACAGATGCCGGAATGACCGTTCTGACTGGGTTTCAGATCTCTGGGATATCGGCTGAGAGATGGATATCCCAGAGGATATACTTTTTTTGCTTCAAACATTTTTGAAGTATTTTCTTTCATATTCCCTCTTATAAAATATAAAGACAGTTCTGGGGGAAGGATTTAGTGTCTTTGGGTTTATTTACACTAACCCTAACAAATTGAGTTAAATTCAGAAATTTATTTTTGGGATATAAAATCTGATATGATATAAAATCTGCATTCCAAATACATACACATGGTTCTCTCAAAGGTCTAAAAAGACAGATTTACTATTCATTAACATACTGACCAGCCTTCTTGGAGTAGCTGGTGACCAGAGCCTGCTTATATTTACACTAACCAATACGTTCCATCAGTACTGATCTTGAAAAAGAATAAGCCGTAGATTTAATCTTTCGGGGTCTAAGCCTTATCTTTACAGCCAAGCTGGACTTTTTCTCTCTCTCTCTCTCTCTCTCTCTCTCTCTCTCTCTCTCTCTCTCTCTCTCTCTCTCTCTCTTTACATTGAGTCACAGAGTCAGTCCTGGATGAGATGAGTGTTCCCCTCCCTGTGTAGGAATTCTGCCGGGCCTTTGAGGCTCTGCCCCCGGTGTGTGTGTCGGCCAGCAGTAGGCACTGAGTAAACGCAGCAGCTTTCCCCTCGGGGCTTCTGTATCGGCTCCAACTGGTGATTAATGCTCATACTGCCCCCCACCCAGCACCACCCTCAATCCCACCGCACCCCTCTCCGCCCTGCGTTTGCAGCCCGGAGCAGGCCTGTGGACCAGTCAGCTCCAGTGCTGGGTGTATCTGGCAGCCAGTGAAGCTTACCCATCACTGGTGTGTGTGTGTGTGTGTGTGTGGGGGGGGGGGGGGTCATTACCTGCTGAAAACCATTGCTCCCCTCCCCCACCCCACTCGCCACTGCCAAGAGACCCTCCCAAAGGTTAGTGTGTCTCATTTACTGCTCATTAGAACACGCTGTCTAGTGCCATGGGGGAGATGTTGGTGTTGTGTAGACTTAAAATTTGCTCCAAAATACCTTCCCTTGTTATTTAAAAAAAAATAAAACATTTTCCTAGCTGCAGGGCAAAGATTTAGTGCAGCACCTGCCTCCCTGTTGAAATTTGGGGCTCATCTGTCAGTAGGTGTCTCCTTTCAATGGGGGGGGCGGAGTTGCGGGTGGGTTAGAATAACACTAAGGAATGTTGTAGAAACAGCGACAGAAGAAACACGATCCTGTCCCCAAAACAGCTGATTTTTCACAGAGATAGAGCACAAATCAGCTGAAAATATCAGGACAGAATAACTCTACCCAGAGAAGCTTCTGGTCCATCAGACATCATGATACAGTCACATCGAATCTCTGCTACAGGCAGATTAGATACTAAAAGCATGTCTGTGTGAGAAACCTTTTGCACAAAAGCTGCTAGTTTTCTTAGTTTGAATGGTAAATGGAATAACATGCACAATGCATTTTCAACAATATATCTGCCCTTTTGCCCATTACAATTTCATGGAAAAAAAAAAAAAAACACTAGAAATATATTTATATTAGCCTAACCAATACTAATAATAAAACATAATTTAAAAATCATCATAATCTTCATCAAAATCAATTTTCATCTATTAAGGAAATTTCCCTCTTGATACATTATAACGTTCTCTCAGGAATGTTCTGTAAAATTATCTTAAAGACCTTAACTCAACACTTTTCCTTTTAGCCTCATGATTCAGCAGCTATATCTGCAACTATATTTTAAAACATATAACACTTTATATAACAATTTGTTTATATTTCTTTACTTTTTGTTTCTCTGTTAAAACCAAATCACAGCAATTTATACACTATTAAAGGGACACCACTAAATTTTAGTGCCTATATTGTTTTTTATTGGTTTTGCAGAATCAAATCCATTATGTTAGACCACGTTATGTTAACTGTAGGAGTTTAAGTAGGTCTCAGCATCAACGCACAGATCACACTTTTCAGGATGCACGAAGAAATGTATGCTAGCATGTTTTATTAATGTACGAACTTAATAAAATAGCGAACTTTCGTCACACTCCCTTCGTTCCCTAGGGATATTTCTCGCTCAAGTTTAGCATGTCTGAATTCTGAGATCTCTTCTCTGTCATGAGGCAGAGCAGTTTTTCAGTACTCCGTCATTTGGAATCATGCTGATTGCACAATGGACAAACCAGCAGAGGTGTGTTTAAAAACACACCCATATATTTAATTTCTCAAACTTTATTGTCATCAAAAAGAGCATGGCTTTGCTGTGCAGCCCCACCAGTTAGCCTCGAGCAAAATCAAATTCATTTCCGAGACGAGGATTCAGCAAAGAATCTCTTTACTTTGTTTTCTAATCCTTTTGCTGTGATTGTTAGGCTTTGGCCTGCCATTAATTAATAACTGTTTTTCTTGAGAATTCACAAATCACTAGGATTGTTTGCACGGAGCAGACCAAGGGAGCTCTTACTACTTCTGAGGCAAGTCTTTCCCCCATCAGATTCATGGGGTATTAATATATAAAATAAAATAAAAACCAGATTTCTCCGATTGCTAATGGAACCTGGGTCTCTTTCTCTTTTACTTTTATCCACCTTATCCACTCAACGCTTTTTGAGAAATCTCACTGAGCATAATATCTGTCTTCGTTTTAACAAACACATACCAAGAAACGGCGTGCGCAGATGTGGTTTATGCCGTAGTCACACGAGAATGGATTTTATTTTGTATATTCTCACATGTTTTTTATTTGACCTTAATCACTTGAGTATATTTAAGTTTTAAAAAAAGCATCCAGGTTTTTATTTATTTAAATGTAAGTAAAAACTCTCAGAGGATTCGTAACTATTAGCCTACCCTTCGTTTTATTAAGAAAAGTGGGTCGGTAGTCTGACGAAAGATATTCTGAATTATCTCTCCATTCACAATGTGGGTGCGTACAACCAGCAACAGAACAATATTAATTATAATGTACATTGGGAACTACCGACGGAAACCTCTGAGAATGTGATTCATATAGAAAGCATCAGACTTGCGTAAATAAAGATACTTTTTCCCCCATATTTTATCCATCATAATTGCTATCCATTAGAAAATATTCAAGTTATATGGCTATTTCTTTTCAAGCTGTCAGGACTCGTGGGTGATCCATTTTATTGCATTGCAATTTAAACCTGTGTCCCTGTCACGATAATCTGATCATTAACCTGTAATATGGTAAAGAAATATACTATAGATCATGGACATTTTAGTGTGATTATTAATGTTACGCCACAGAATTTGTCCAGCCAAAACTGACGGATCCAGCTTTCTGTTGACCTAGTTGTAATTGGGTGTGTTTATCCGTTGTCATTTGAGTGATATGCCTTATGTCTTATGAATTATTACTATTATTCTTTTTTTTTTTTTTTTTTGGAAAACTTTGTGTTAAAATGATTTATTCTTGAATGAATGAATCTTTAAAAGTACTCTAAGTTTTCATTTACAGTTAATTGGCAAATTTGAGGACAAGAGGCTTTATTAAATTAAATAATTATTGATTTTACACCTTTATCCTGGGACATCCTGACATAATACATTTGTTATTTGTTGCAAACAAGAAGACGTTGCACAGTAACAGAAATATATTCCCCCCAAGCAGCCCCTACCACTCATCTCAAAAACACAGCTTCATCACACTAAAGTGCTGTTGGTTGGTTTGCTGAGACATGATTGTATTTGCTGAGATCTGCTTTATTTCTCAGAGGAGAGAGTTCACACAAACTTTTCCCATTTCAAAACTGATGCATGGCTACAGCGTCTGATTTCAGCTTATGTTCTTATATATCAAACTCAGACGCGGTCCAGCGATCTTTTAATTGTTGATGTTTTGAACCCCTGCGGTCGAAAGGTCACCTCGCCAGGGCTTTTAAGTGTCGGGTTGCAGGCGGAGAACTGCGAGAAAGCATAGCATCACATGGCGCCCACGCAGGTGGACAAACAGCCGCTGTCCGACCCGCGCAGAGGGACGGGCCCCTCAGGCATCTGCGGTCTCCTGCCGCGCAGCATCCTGCTAATCTCACAGGCCCCATCGAATGCCGAGCGGCAGGAAGAGGACAGAGGGGGAGGAGAGGCTCTTCCTCCCGAGTCGCAGTTTCAGAACCACAACCACCGCGAATCGGACCTCTCCCTCATCATCGGTTTGGGCATGGCGCGCCTTCCTCTCGGTGTGTAGTCGTGTGGATGAATCCAAACATCTCATAAAAACAGCAAGCGGTGAGCCCCAGCCTGTGCCAATGTCACCTGCCAGGTCCAGCGCGGCATTCTAAAGGCTGGGTCCAAAAGGTGGTGTTCAGGTGATCGGGTGCGTTTGGGAGGGTGTCGAGAAATTTGGCATCGGCTAAACGTCCATCGATCTGACAGTGTAAACGTTCACCCTCTCAAACCAAATTATTTTCATTTGGTAACACATACAGTAGATGGAAGTCACAATTGAACTGCAGCTAATTAATTGGATAAAAACACAACAACACAGGCCGGTGTTGTGAAACTGGCAGATCCTGACTAACATGCTTCTCCTGCATCACAGCCAAGTCACAGCCAACACGATATTTCTGATGCGTGCAATTGGCTTCGTCATTGAAGTCGTACTGTAAACTTTTAACTGTCATTATTTACATTGACTATATGTTTTCTCCACTGATGAAACAGTAGATACAGCACCCAGCACAAGCCTTTTATTTTTACGACATGGGTGTATCTCTGCTGTCATCTGGCCCGTTTGATGTGTAACTGGGCCTCCCCCACGGCACGGTGCGACGTAGCCTTTAGCGCAGTGTGATGTCAGGCAGTGATATGTGTGGGGGTCATCTGGGCATCAGCACAGGGCGGAGAATGACCGGTCTGCAAAACAGTCATTGTGGCTGATGTTGCTTTTATGGGGAACGTTAGGTGTGACTCTGCAAAAGCGACTCAATAAAGCGATTAGGTGATTGCCTTCTGAGGACCATTCACCTGATGGCTGCACAAACACAGTCAACGATGTTTCCTCAATGCATTGGACCTGGGCCAGTGTGATAGCAGTGCAAGAAAAATTATCAATCATCACATTAATTACACAGCTCTGCAGTCTGGGCTGTGCAAATGTTCATAAGGAAGTAGAAACCTTTAAATGAAATCAATCTTTTGAATCTGCAGGAAAAAAGTCAGAGATTTCTTCAAAAAGTAAGTAGCTTGTACACAGTACACAGTGAAGCTTTAAATGCAAAACGTTTTGGTTTAAAATGTCGACGGCAGCTGGATTTGATGAAGTTCGATGTTTCCTTTTTTTTAATGCACGGCAGAAGTTGTGGATTGGGGTTAAGTCGTCAACGACAGCACTCTCCTTTGGGAGAACATTAGAGCACCCCGTTTAAAACGTCCCTGGGTCTCTGAGCTGTGCGTAAGCCCCAGACGCCCTCAGGACAAAAGCCTATGGAGCTGGGCTGGGTGTGGTGCTGAATTGGTCGGGTGACCCCCTGACCCGGGGATATCCATGCTGAGTGACAGTTGAGCTGGGGTGGCCCAAAGGCGGGAGCTTCCACCAAGACGTGGGGTGGCAATTTTGCTCCTGTGTCCCGCCTCGTCTCGTCCCACCTTCATCTGCCGAAGCAGCGCTACACGCTAGCTATCCTGTTAAGAGCACTAAAAGGAAAACAGCAAGCACACATGCCTTGATTTTTGTCTATTGGAATGTTAGAATATGAGTATATTATGACTCATAATTATGTCATAATTATGACTATATGAGCAGGATAGTATCTCATGAAGCCACCTTTCAGGGAACCATGTTCAGCATCCAGAAGAGAATGTCACGAACTGCTCGATTGTGCTCGCCCAAGGATGCCACAAGGACAAAGTTGCAAAGAGGTCGTGGGTTCTCAAAAATGACTCAGAATATTTGGGTCGATTGTTGTGAATCCCGCGTGCGAGGCTTCTTTAATAACTCCAGCCTTGGCTTCCTGTTTCCTTTAGAGTGGATTAAAAATTGGATTTTATTAATGACTTTATTCATTACTAAGGCCAGGCATGGGTTTGCCTCTGAATACATTTCTGATCTGATTACTTATACCCCGGCTCGCACCTTCGAGGTTGTGAGCTAAAGATCTCCTAATTGTACCTTTATACAGACTTAAATCAGAGATAGATGAGAGGAGATTGAACATTGCCGCCATGTTTCCAGTCTAGTGGAATAGCTTTCCTGACTATATTAGGGCTTCAAAGCCATGCTTAAAAACCTGTCTTTCTAAACTGGCCTGTAATAGGCAGGATGGTGACAATGTGCTGGTGGAAGATTGTCTGCATGCATTTGAAAGCAACAAGTCAGCCAGTGAATGCACACGTTATAGACCCTAACAAGGTAATACATTCTGAATCCTCTCAAATTTGTTTTGGGACTGTCAAGCTTGGGGTGCCATGGAAAGATAAACTAGCGTCCTTTTAGGTGTGAAGATTTCCAAACCCGTTATTGGTTACACAGTTCAGGGATCAGACAAAACTTTTTAAAAAAGTTTTTCATGTACAGTGTATTATTTTCACAGCAACTTAGTTTATTCCTTTCTGTGTTAGTCTTCCGATATGCAATCCCATGCATTGCAAGTCTATGTGAAATGGTTTCATCCCACCCTGCTAATTCAAAACGATGCTGGATTTCTTAGGGGTGCAAGTGAAACAAGATGATAATGGTTTGATTAAAATTATATTTCAGGTAATCGGGTCACAGTGTTGCTGTGCAGTGAGACAATCCCAAAATGTTATAAAAAAAACTATCAATAAAAGGCACATTTGGGGCTTATTTTTCTCTCTCCCATGACTCAAGTATAATCCCACTTAATGCCTAGAAACGAAAACTGGTTCAAAGTAAAATTTCCACAACTTGAGTTTAAAGGATAAAAAATGTCTGAAAAAAATGAAGCATGTACCACAGCAGGTTTTCCGCCATTTAATGCACGAGTCGCGGGCTGTGATTGACTCAGCCCGGCTAATCAATGGCGTTCCGGCTGGACTGCCGAGATTGTCACTGCTGGATCCGTGTTGGTGATCAACAGAAAAGGGTTAAGGGTGTGAGATGTGCTGCTCACACGTTTCACTCCACTCCACAAAGGGTGTGGGCTCAGGTGAAGGGATTTGACAGGTAGCTGGTCAAACCCCTCCCCTCGGCTCCCGGTATAAATGGCTATACCCTAGAATGCTATAGAGAGCCCTGCCCTGCCCCGTCCCGTTTGGTATCCGAACCGCTACAGAAGTGGGGGAAAGCAAGGCTGAGAATCCTGGAGCCAGAGGAGCAAACAGCGGCTGCACTACTCAACCTTAGCGCCAACATGTTGTACCTGGATACCACTGCCCCGGCGCAGTACAGCGAGGTAAGGGGAACCGTCCCGGCCCTGGGGAGCTGCGCGAGATGTTCCTTTCCAAAAAAAAATTTGGGGGATTTTGTGGCAAGTGGCTTCGACTTGACTCATTTTTTTAGGCCTTTGGAAGGATGTGAATTGTTAATAGATGTTTTCCGCTGAGCAAGACTGTGGAGATTTGCGTAGCAATGAGGGTGGTCTTTGTTTGCTTTAAAAAGTAAAGAAAATGTATCACTCCGTAATTACTGCTTGTGCCCGACTCAGCGTTGTGGCTTGTGTGTTTTGTGCAAGCAATGATATACTGATGTCAAACAGTAAAATATAAAATGGTTGATAAGCAAAATAAATACAAAGAGCAAGTGCAGTGCACATAATATTCAACTGATAATATTAATATTTGGGCAGCAGGTCATTTCACCGTAGTTTGGCTGGGTGCCAGTGTCTTCTTAGATCCAGATTATGGAACTACCGACACCCCCAGTCCCTGTTATTAGGTCAGACAAACCATCAGGGGACAGAATAAGACCCATTCACATCAAACAGCCCAGATAAGCCCAGAGACAATCCGTGTCTCCAAGGAAAATTCACCCCCTCTTGGCTAGACGGGGGCCGTTCCTCAGTCGTGAAAGCATTACCCAAAAGCCAGTATGTGGGAGGTAGAGCTATCTAATACCAATACAAAGGTGCTGAATCCTGGGGATCAAAAACTATTATGTGCAGAGTAATCCAATGTATAACACTGTGTGTGCAATGTATGTAAATATATCATAGTGTTATTATTTTTACACATTGTCCCCACTCTTAAGATCATGTTACAGGAGCTGTTTTGTAATATCCGCTCATAAAAAAAATGTATTGGTTCTATAGTCATTAATGTTAAAGAAAGATTTGAAAGATTAGTTCATTTTTAAATGTCAGCATTACCTTTTTTTATTTTATTCCATCTAGTGTTTGAGGTGTGGTAAACTAACCAACAGCGCCCAGTGTTGGGCTGAAAGAAAGAAAAGTCCTCCAATTAGAATGCCTCTGTAATGATGCGTTATCCCAAATGTCAGACCTGCCTTGAGCAGACAAAGACAATTCGGAGAACTTTTCTGTCAGGCCATGCATGGCAAACAGTGAGACACGGCACACTGTGATATAATCAAGTCAGTTTTCACTCAACCCCATTAGTTACAGGTGCAAAAAAAGACTCTTTTTTTTTTTAAATTGGCAAAATAATGTGGGTTATACCATCAAATGGTATTGTCAGAAGTGCAATCACACATTGACAATTTATACATTTTCTAATCTAAGCGGTGTCCCCTTAAATACAGTGCACAAAATAAAAAAAATAAAAAAATAAACTACGTAGTTGGTCTAGTTAAAAAAAAATCCTACGTAGTTGGTCTAGTTAAATGTTTCTGTGATGGATAAAGGAGTAAGTGTGTGTGTGGGGGGGGGGGGGTGGCGACTAGTTGTTTCATTTGTTCCTTGAAGCACACTGGTCTTTATTACAAGGTGGTGGTGTTGTCTCCTGGGCTCAGCAGTTCTGGGGCTCACGTAACACAGTTATCAACGCACCCTTTTAGTGGAGTCAATCAAGCAGTGGTCAAAAGAATCTGCACCAGAGTTTTCCTTCCTGAGCCTTTAAAGAAGCGCTGCGTCACAGAGGTGTGATTAACGCTGCAGCTAGGTTTTTTTAAGTGGTGGTGGAGGTAGAAGTCGCCTAAATGAGGTCTATACATGACAAAGGAGGCTCTTTCTTTTGAGAAGGGCTTGTTTTTAAAATGATTGTTTTTGAAAGCTTCACGTCGGGCCGCTCATGTAAAGGAACCCCCCCAAAAAAACGTGAGCCAGGAATACTTAAAGTACCGCTGCCAGTGTGCCAAATGTAGACATACACTATTATACACAAACTTAATAGACATTTTCTCTAAAATACTAGGCCGGCTGTGTATGTGGAGGCATACCTAAAAAGAGGATTAAGTCTGGGGGAGGGGGAGATTACATCGTTTCCCTCACGGCCAAAACAAAATAAAAAGGCTCTTTTCGCTTCAGATTCAAAGGAATTCGTGTTATGGGGGGTGTTTTATCTTTAGCTGGCATGACTCACAAATTGATCACCGTTTCCCTGTAAACTCATTTCATGCGCAGTTCCTGTTTGTGTCTAACGATGGGTGATGGGTCCAGGGTCACAGCATAGACCTGCCCCAGAGAGAAAGCAAAATTATCTTTTCAGATCAGGTCTCGGGCCGATCATTTAAAAATGAATCCTTAGGCAGATTCTTCGGCAGTGACGCAAAAAACGTTCAGGACGTTTTGGAAGCGTGTGTTTTTTCTTCTTCTTCTTCAGTAATGTTGTTTTTAACTTTACCTGGGTATTTTATTGATGATAGTAAAAGTGCTGAAATAAGAAAACAAAACTGCCTTAGAAAACCGTTTTCGTTTTCTCCTCCACAAGCTACAGCATAAAACGCAATGCAAGCGATTCTGGAAGTCAGGTAAACCGTGCCAATGAGTGTTAGTTATTATGAGAAAGTAGGAATTGTGACGTATTGTATATATATTTTTCTGGTATAAATTAGTTCTGGGACTTTTTCAGTATTAGTGATAACTTAATTATTAGAAATAAAAGAATCGTTGAATGGGTTGAGTTTGCTCTATAAGGAGTCCACATTAGTTTTTAACCAATTATCATAGCCCACACTACAGGTAAAGCCCACGTTACAGGCAAAGCCCACATTACAAGTAAAGCCCACGCTACAGGTTAAGCCCACGTTACAGGTAAAGCCCACGTTACAAGTAAAGCCCACGCTACAGGTAAAGCCCACGTTACAGGTAAAGCCCACGTTACAAGTAAAGCCCACGCTACAGGTAAAGCCCACACTATAGGTAAAGCCCACGCTACAAGTAAAGCCCACACTACAGGTAAAGGTGTTTTTAACAGACATTCTGTTGCACAGAATTCTCAGTGAGGGGTTGATTTAGGAGATCGAAAGGAGATCTCTGGATTGAAAGATTGCACTCTGGAAAATGGGACAATGAGAGGGAACCTGTCTGCCCTTTCCTTGCCTGCGCCAAAAACCCAGAGTCACGAATAACCTGCGGCTGGCAGGGTGATGACATAAAAACCAGGAAACATCTTTCCTTTTAACTCACACAGAGCTTATTATTGTTGAAATGTACTGTTGGAAATAAGGTTTGCGTGTGCTGATCACGTTTACTTGAAGAATTTGGAAGGTTTCCCCTTCTGATGGCTAACTCTTGGTAATATGTCTGAAAGCCCCTGACAGAGCATGCTTAACAGGGCCTGTTTGTGGATCTTCCCCCGACCATTTCGAGCTGCTGTTTTGAGGCAGTCATTCAGAAATGAAATGTACGCCATGTCTGTGAAAAGGCGCATGAGGGGATGCATTCACAAGTGAAACTGTAAAGACCAAAGAACCGGTCCTGTTGCTGCTTTTTAGCTAAGCCTCATGAAGCCAATGGAAACCTCATTTATCTAAACTCAGAGAAGGCTGATTTGAAAATTGTGCTCCCTGTTAAGGCAATCATGAGAAGAATAAATGCACTTATGTCATGGAGTAAAGATATTTTCTGTTTTTGATTAAAAATTAGCAAAAATGTTTTAATGATAACCAGCCAATGGGCTGTCTTGCAATTGTGTGAATATCCCTGTCTCACATCCCTGTGGACTGGGGGACAGTCCGTACCCCCTGATATCTGTCTACTGTCTCACATCCCTGTGGACTGGGGGACAGCCTGTACAGGGCTGAGATATGTTTACTGTCTC
>JAOVYW010019812.1:12687-30352 GCA_025775045.1 Hiodon tergisus | reverse complement strand
GATTCGGAAAATAGTTTCGAGTGACTAATTTACATTGGAAAAAAATCAAAGGAAATGGCTTGTCCTTGAAGACAACTTAATGTTCCCCCGAGGCACTGCTTTATTTTCATTAATTTTTTGCTAAAGATAATACAGGCTGTTTAGCTTCGCATAAGAAAAACTCAAAAAGGAAATATGCTCTTATTGTAGCCACCGTTTGTGTTTTTATACAAAGGTCCAATCAGCTGGCTCTGCATCAGCTGACAAAAGCACCAGTTAAAAAATGTGTGCCAGCGTAATCACAAACCCCGCCCCCCCTCGTGCCAGAACATCTGAAGTTTTACAAGGGTGTGGCACCCACAGCATTACGGCCCGTGCCAGGGAAGGACCACAACCCCCATAAGACACTCAGAGGGACCTGCTGGAAACGTTGGATTCAGGGTTCGAGATGCATTCCCCGTCGCCGGGCATCACACTTGGATGCGTGTGGGAACAGACATCTGTGTGGACGTCTGCTTTCAGGGCTTCGAATGAATAAAACAGCTGTGCTCGGTCTGCGGCTTAACATGTTAATTTATTCCTTGCAAACACACACACACAAGCAAGCACGCTCACATTCGGAGAGATAACTCCTTTTTTTATTCGGGTGCATCTGACGTTAGGGTAGCGTTCTCTTTCGTGGGGGTTTGGGGGGGTTGTCTTCTGGGAACAGTGAGATGTAAATACTTCGCTTGTTGTGTCCGTTTTTGTGGCTGTGAAATTACACCTTTCCCAGTGCTCGATATTCTTTGTCGCGCTGTAAAATTCAGTGTTGCGATGGTGTCACAAGACTTTTTCTTCCGTTCTTTGCCTTATTACCGTGTACATTTTCCCGCCACAGTTTCTACCATATTTAATTTAAATGAATCGCTGAAGTTGTTGTATGAGTGCATAATAAATATTCTGACTGAAAGCATGGCCTCTCCATCCTTCTGTCACAGCATGTAGGTGTGAGACATGGTACTGGGTAGCCTAGTTTTTTGTAGTGGATGATATCATTAACGCCAGACTCGCTGAAGTGAGTTTCCACAGCCATTAACGATCCATTAGGGATCTGGTGAGGTTCGAGAGGACGAGCCAGTTCATTCCACCAGGGTTCATAAAAACTGTATCGGAATCACACGGGATGTTTCGAGACGGAATCGTTCAACGTTCATGAACTGAATGAGCTGCCGCAGATCACCCACCCTGGGAATCCCGATACCAATTTTAAGACACACAAGCTGTTTTTCATGCATTCCAACTCCAATTCGCCATTTGGATCTCCTACCCGCATTTGTAAACACTACATTTGTTCCAACCACACAGCAACTATGTATTCCAGTCAGAGGCAGAACAAACTATCGGAACTGTTTGCCTGAGATTATTCATCTTTTCCACAATCCCCCCTTTAGTGTGAGTTTCAAAGATGAATTATTACATTCGAGATCAAGAACGATTGCAAAAACGTGTGGTAGGCCAGATTATTCAAGCTATTTCTAATCAGACGACATTCCACAATTTTGTACACTGATCGCAAAAAAAATTCAGGTCAAAAACTCATCCCTTCGGAAAACCAGCCACTCAGTGGTTTGATTCGTAAACCAAAGGACTCTCTGAGCAGTTTTTAAAACTCATATTGACTGCCGCTTAGGGCTGTGTAAAGAATTTGACCTATGTGTTGAGGATAATGATGGATCTCTAAGAAGTGTTACACATTGAAGTTTGATATGTGTCCATCCGAAACATTGTATTTTAGATTGAGATTTCTGGGAAGGAGAACGGTATATTTTATGTTCATGCACACCATCAAGTGTGTTAAAACCAGTGAAAATTGCCAGGGTTTCGGTAAACCGTATGGCACAAATGAATACCAGTAGGGCCCATGCCACCATGGCTGTTTGGGTCGAAAAAATTTCCAAACACTCTCGAAAGAAGACCAATAAGTTCTGCAACAGATGGTTTTGCTTCTATAGAGCCCTGATCTCAACATCATCGAGGCTGTGTGGGATTACCTGGACAGACAGAAGCAAGCAAAACAGAGTCTGTAGAAGAACTGTGGAAAGTTCTCCAAGAACTGATTTTCTCAAGGGCATTCGAAGAGTTTTTCAGAATTCTAAATCTAAATTGTGAATATCTTTATTATACATTTGTAAAACTGCTCGCCAGTTTGCCAGTGAATTTAATCAGCATGTGGACAGAAGTGTAACCCATTATTAACTTTCAAGACATATTTCTCCTAATTAGACACTTACCCTTCCGATATTTTGAGAAACTTATTTTAATATGAGCCCATGCTATAGAAAACAACCCTTTGAAATATTCAGTGCAGACTATAATGTGAATCTGTATAAAAATAGGCTCGGTAATGATTGCAAAATGTATTTATTCGAGCTGATAAATTGCTAACATATTTTTAAATAATTACACGTTTTGAACTTCCCAAAAATATACTGATAAATGTCAGGGCTTGAATGTTGTAAGCTGTTGTGAATATGCAGGCTCTGAGTTAATTAGTTGCTGAGGCTGGGGGTATTTTGTGAACAGGCAACTGAGAGAGAAAAGGGAGGGAGAGAAAGGGGCGGAGAGAAGGGGGGGGCATTGAGATTTCAGATCATTCCACATTATCCGTGTTCAAGAAAAACAAAACTTTTTCAGGCCTCTTCTCACACCCTTTAACTTTTCAGGATTGAAGTGGGTTGAAGTGAAAGACAATAGCAGATATGCTAACCACTGATAAACGCACCACAAGATTTCTCATTCTGAACCAGACATTTGAATATTGCACATAATCACTTCCCTCTGATCTGCTATATTACATTAATGATAGGAATAAAATAAATACATACACACACACACACACGCAGTGAAAAAAATCAGGTATTTGTTTAACAGGACAGACACACGAACAGAACATCTCTAAAAGGGACTCACCCAATGGAGGCTTTTAACTACGGAGTTACCCAAAGGTTAATGTATGAAACGCATTAGATGAAATTGCCGACCTAAAAACTAAAAGGTTTACACACCTGGAAGTGGCATTTTGAACTACTTTGTGAAGCTGAAACCATTTGAAACTACGACCAGTGATCGCCAGACCTCTTACAACTCATGTCCTTGTGAAGTGTCCTTCATGCGTGAGGTCACCCCCCCAGCACACAATTTTAACGATTGCTGTTCATGACCTCTGACCTTTATGCATTTACTTCTTTTTCGCACAGCACTTTGCTGATTTAGCACTCTTATAATTATAGAAGTGGGTAGAAACGACTGTCCACAATGCATATTAAAAATGAATGTATGCGTTTACGGTCCGTCTTCCCTTGAAGGTTAGGAGAGAGATTTTCACCGACTGCCATTCAGTGCCCTGGCCATCTCTCTCCGCCTCTCCCTAAGTAAAAACACTGCTGAGCTCAGATTTTTATTCTTTTTCAGAAATTACCGAATTTCCCATTTCATTTGAGCTTTGCTTTGATCCTTTGCTTTTTATTTTCCCTTTCCACCATGCGTTACATCCAAGCCATATTGCTGACATTTTGGACCCCCAAAAAAATACATTTTTACTCACTTAAACTCCATTATATTGTTGAGTACTGTCTGTACTTTGCAAAACGAAGAACTCAAAGCGCTTTTACCTCCATTGCACAGCAGCAGAATGCATTAGCAGTAATGACAATCCAGACAGCTGTTTGAGGAATGTGCAAAAATATTGCTTTTTTTCCTGCATTCCAACACCTGTATTTTTTGTCTTGGACAAGCATTGGAGCAGAAAGAACCCTTAATTATTTCATTTCTTACGACGGTTTTTACTGCTTATGCCTAATAAGTTTTGACAGGTGTGAAAGCCTGCACAATATGCACACCAGGAAAGAATTGACACTAGATTGCTTACTAGTAGGGCAGAGTAAGCATCTGAATATCGCAGAATTGGGTGTTTTGGGGGAATTAGCTTGGTTAAAATACAAAAATAAAAAATAAAAAATAAAAATTAGCTAAATTATACACCAAATCGACCTTGCCAGGTTGTTAATAAAACTAACATTGTTCACATATTTGTGTGTAACAAAAATATCAACTCCTAAATCCTATATCCGATTGTCAAGAGCCAGAGGAACAGTATCTAATTACATTGTCAATGTTTCCAGACTATTTTACGTTTCAGCCCTATGGAATGTGCTGAAATATTTATTTATCTATCTATCTGGGAATTCAAGTGCAGTCACCTAACACACAATTCACTTTTAACTTAGTTTCACAGGGAAAACCATGCTAATGAGACCAATACTAGTAAAACAGAGGCGGGGGAAAAAAGCTGAGCTCCAATTTCGACAGGGCTTTTTTTAACAATTTGGGCCTGAATGGCGTGGACAGGCTCTTAAAGTAGGCAACTCTTGACAAAGAGAGAGCCAAACATTAACATGAGGGCAGTGGTTGAAATGAAACAAAAATGACTTAATTGCAAACCATTTGCAGGGGAGTCAATTTTGTCTTTGGGGGTGGATGATATCCATTAAGCCTGATGATTGGCTCCCGGTGTTGTGCCAAAATCAGTCCCCCTGCGCGCGGTCAATTCTTTGATGTTATTTTCAGTTTTTAAGTATGTTTAACTCGTGTAAAAGGCCAAAAATAAAACTTTTATCATCTTTTGAGCATATTTTAATATATATGGATATATGTCCCCCCCCTCCCCAATATATTTTATAATTAGGGCCCTGCCCTGGCCACACTTCCCAAGTCTATCAATAGCAACGTCATTAGGTCATGTGACTGGCCTTCCAATTTCAGTCTTTCAAATGGTGTGTTTAACAACACAGAACATTTAGGAATAAACTAACTTTTATAGGTTTCTCCAGGAACGAATAGGGCTCACTGTGTACGTATGTTTAATCCTTAGTATAGTATAATTACGTAAGATTGCACCGAATTTTACGTAGCCCTACCTACACCAGAAATCGCTATGTTCTGAAAGGCAAACTGACGATGTGAACTGGGTATTTGTATTCGCTGCATAGGCATCTCAAATAAGATCACATTGAGTGAATGTGTGTCTATAGTAGGCATCCACTGTAGACATTTGGGTCAGCAGACCTCCCTTTATTGGTAATCATGAGCACTCTGCCCATGTCGCCCGGTGATCCATGGTTTTACCCAGGCACGTCCGTTTTTAAATTAGGTTGGCACAATCACATTGCCTTCTCCTTACAATCAATAAAGACATTACTGTCTTAGCCTTCTGCTTTCAGCTACCGATTCAGCCCATTGCTGCTGTACAGGGAGGTATATAGAACTGCAAACAAAACTCGGTTACGATAATTATATATTTTAATAAACACGCTGCTGAAATCTGTCCCACGCAGTGGATTGGCACGTTGCTCGCGTACACCCGCGCGGTATATTCTTTGATGTTCTGTTCAACTTTTAAGTTTGTCTAACAAAAATAAAACGTTTATGATATTTTAGCAATAGTAGCATATTCTGGGTTTCATAATATACAACAATACCGTATTACGTAGCCGTTGAAAACACAAATTAATGTAAATAAACTGTAGGCTAATAACCGCTAGAGATCGCGATGTGTATTTCTTTCAAATCTAACATTTTTGTTATGTATAATGGGTTTCCTTGCCATATAAGTTTTTTTCATACAATCACAAAATTCACACGTATTGTATTGAACGAACAATTTCATAATAACCAATATAATTAATTTTACTGGGGTTGATCAAATTTAAAGGGGTAGACATATTCAGGCAGCACCGCTTGCCGGAATCGCCCCGGATCTGCTGCTAAACGTCTTGGTACCAGATACCACAGCACACCTTCAGAGGTCTAGTGGAGTCCATGACGGGTCAGGGCTGTTTTGGCGGGAAAAGGGGGACCTACACAATTGGGCAAGTGGTCATAATGTTACGGCTGATTGGTGTACACCCAAACGCATTTTCATTTCGGTTAAAAAATGATAGACACACTTTCCAGCACTACAGTGACGTAATCTGTACCCCCCCTTAACTTTTGCCAGGAAGGACCAAATGTCACAAAACTCACACACAATTTATCAGAGCCAGATATATACATGAATGAAAAACCAAAAATAAAGCGTACCTACTTGTATGAGAAATTAGCCAGGGGTCACAGTTCTAGAGGCTGTGAAAAACTGGAAGTAAATGTTACCACAGTAGTCGACAATGGCAACCACCTGTTGTATAGATTGGGCTGGAGCAGGTTTGCACGCCAAATGTGACTGAAAATAATTCTGTCCTGATAGGATTTAAGAATTTTCGTCCTCAAAGACTGTAATTGGCCTCTGTCTAGTCACTTAGATGGAACATTATTGGAAGAGCTGTAAATAGGATCTCTCTCGCTCTCACCTTTATCCTGTCAGTGGCTAGTCAGAATATAAGGCTTAAATTTACTAGGGTAGTAGGGGGCCACATACAGTGAATAGTACCAGAGGCTTACTGGAAAAAACTGTCCATTGTCCGTTACTGTCCATTTGAGCTAATATCCAAGGCGACTCACACAGCTTAAAATTTCAAATTTACGCTCGTCACTAATACAGCATCTGCTAAGCATCTAAATTGTGAATTGTAATATTCAACACACACAAAAATACAAGACACAGGAAAAAATTATCTATGGTGAAACCGTCATTTCAGAGTAAACTCAGTAAATTAATGCAAACAAAAACATGGGCACGCATAATTACTAAGAACACTAATCAAAATTTGTTTTGTGGGGTTATGATTTGTCTGCCAGCATTAAATCATTCCATTCCTGCCTAACAGATTTTTACCCAGAAGGCCAAGTAGATGCCCCCGCCACTCTTCGCCAGCGAGCTTCTGGATTGGCGTCCATCTTTCTCTTTACCCTGAAGCACAGAAGGCTTTTGTTTTTTTGAAAACCACAATGGCACACTGTAGCGTCTCTGCCTGGGTCCCAATTCAAATTAAATGAATTGCTCATTACAGAAATAGGTTTTCCGGTCCAAAACAGTAAAAAGCGTCTGAGGGAAGCCTTCGTCTGGCTCATTCAAGCCCATTGGCCGCTTTCTTTACACCAATACAGCTAGCCAGCCAATGTCTGAACAGAAAGCTAGTCATTCTGACTGATAAAATTTTATATTTGGGGGGTTAGAGGTATTCCAGACTTCATTAATGCAGTCAAACATCTCGTGACCCAAACATTTTTTTTGGGAGGGCCTGTTTTTGAAAGTCCATTTCCACATGTCTCAGGTCGCTTGGTTACGCTTTCTGTAATGGCGGAGGGCAAACCAAATGCCCTGGCTGAATTACTACCACTACAAATGTTTTTATTTATTTTTATCTACAGTATTCATGGTGGATTTTCACAGGACGAGGACCTGAGGTCATGAAGGTTCGTTGTAGATATGTCCGTTCTTGATTTGTCAGAGGCTTGGTATTCGTTTTGAAAATTGACTGAGGCAGTCCGCTGACGTCAACCATGTATTTTTAGTGGTGTGCTGACAGATTTGGCAAATTTCTGGACGATTTCATCGGGAAAATACTGCAACTTGGATACATTTTTGAAAACCAAATCAGTCAAATCAAGTCAAATCAACCTTGAGTGCACACTGCATAGTTTACTGTTTAGTATTTTGCTATATCTAATAATTACTGGTAGTTCATTGCCAGAGCCAAAGAGATCTGGATTAGTGGTTAGCCCAAAAAAAGTTGTGGTAAACAGTATAGATGATTATTTTTATGGCAGGTATTTCCACACAGTTAGGTTTAATGTCCACAATTTATCCATCCAGTTCAGGCCATCCTGTGTGCTTTTGGTTTACGACCAATCAGACGGAGAAAAGAGTCATCTAAATATTTCCATTGGTTGGCTATCGTTGCTTTCCATCTTTCTGTCATCACTTTTAATCTTGGAACAATAACAACAGTCTGCTTCCTCGAAGGGTCCCTCAGCGTGCCACACGACTGGTGGGGACTCATTAATCATTTAAAAATTTAAATTGTGTAACTGTTTGCAGTCGTCCAAACAAAAAAAACCCACAAAAAAACCCTCTCATAGCAAACAACCAATGTCCCAGGGGTAATTTTTAAGTCAAAATGAAACAATGGAATAATGTCACGCGTACAGCCCTTGGGCATTAAACTTCTCACGATGTTGTTTTTAATCCATGTATAACAAATGAGAAAACTACAGACAACAAACAGGGTTCAGTCATTTATTCATGTCTCCAGGTCATCCGTCCATATTCTCCACCCTGGATCTTTTATGTCTTTCTTTATGGGGAGGTGGGGGTGGGCTTCTGATGGAGTCGCTCCCAGAATAACAAAGACCTAAATTACTCCAAGCCTTGGCAATGGCGATGTCGTGCTTTTTCTGCATGCAGTGTCCCAGCGTTAAACGGCACTCTGACCCCCCCCCCCGCGCCTGTGCGCTTCCCATCGTTGCTCAGTGTTCCTCCCTCATAACTGCATCTTCACATGGAAAACAGGGTGGATTGAGCACGTTTTACGGTCAATAAAATAATAAATGTGTCTCACATTAGTCTTTAAATCAGATTTACTCCACACCATACACATGGAAAAAAAACTCTTTGGTCTGGTGCTCCATAACTCACTTCAGGGTTTCTAGGAGCGTCGGGCCAAATCTCTCGCCACGCTCTCTGCCATCCCTCTCCATCCCAATTTTTCCACATGCCACTAGCGTGTGGTCTTAACCCGTTCATGACAGACAGGTGTGCGTGACCGCCCGGCTGCGCAGTGCTTGCTGGGGGCCTCTTTTCCCTCCCAGATTCCGATTGGCCGACCGATAGGGGTCTAAATCATCGCCCCGCTTCAGACGAGGCTCTGACCTCCAGCATGTCGTTTGGACAGGGAGGGGAAAGACTTCAAAACGCTTTCTTAAGTGTTTCAGGCGCTCGGCCGTTTGGTTTGCTGTTGGTTGCAAAGTCCCTCCACCAGTCCCGCTGCCTGTGCACTCAACCAGATGCCGGACGATTCCCAGTCTAAACATCAGGTTTATTTCCGCTTTCCCTTTACTCACAACGCTGGCTCAGCCCGCAGACGAGTGCATTTATGTTAATAAGAGCCAACCAGATCGGGCGAAAGTTTCTGTTCAGTCTTTCAAAAGCCAATTAACTGCAGACATGTTTTATTACCCTACTACCCATATTGTGCTAACTTTTTTAAAAAATTTTGCTTTCAAAACACCTACACATCCTCAGAAAGCTATTTAATATATCTATTTACTTGACATTTTACTCTACGCTTTTATTTTAATTTTACATTTCCCATATTCAAATTCAGCAGTGATAATTAGATTTGTTTGTGTGCCCTGGGACGATAAGTAGACCGGCAAGTTGATTTCGACTGGAAACTGTTTCGGATGTTTAAGACCTGGCATGTTTCGTCTTTATCGTTGACAGCGCCACAGAAAACATGGAGGAAGGGCGTTTAATGATGAATGAAGCCATTAAAGACACATCACTTATCTTCGGAGGAAAAGGGAATACTAATTAAAATCCAGAGAGAGAAAAAGAGCAGAACTGGAGTTTTACGGGCGGAAAACAGCGGGAAGGCAAAATTATAGGGATTATTTAAGCATGGTAACTCTTTCCATGAAGATATTCGCTGAGTTGTTTACCTTGTTAGCGCAAATAATGAGCTATTTAATGTTTAAAAACGTTTACCCTCTCCATGTTTTGTCCTTGGTATCTCTCTCTGAGTGTCAAGAATGTTCCTAGTATATTCTAACAGACAGTTGGTTTGACCGAGGTAGGGGCTGGGAGGAGGCGGGGCGGGTGGTAATCAATAGAACAAGATTTTACTTAGCAATTTATAAGGAGCCATAAATATCCTGATTCTTCTCCTTAAAACATAAAAACATACTTTTTTATCCACTTAAAATGGCAGTAACCGAGATATTTATCACACATGTCAGTACCCTCCCCAAGACCCCACACCCTTTATCATCCTACTGTGGTATATCTTGTGGGCTCTGATTTACTTGCCTCTGATGAAAAATCAACACGTTGGTTAATAGGATTTCTGTTGTAATGTTTGTTACCGTCACCGTAAAGATGTTGGAAATGAGTTACGTGGGGTGAGATTGGTTCAGGCCCCAGACATTCCATCTCCCTCTCCCCCTCTCCCCGCACCAGCAGAAGTGGCGGGACGTCCACGTGACCCAGTTGGCAATCCTGATCGAAAGAGCACTTTCCACTCCAACACAAATCACTCGGGGAACTCTGAGTGGTGAATAAACCGAGAGGAGTACAACCTTGGGCGGGGGAAGGGCTCACAGATCATCCACGTGTGCCAGGAGCAGATCCCTCAGACGGGGCCTGATGAAGGCGGCCCGAGGGAGTCGCGCCAGGGAACGCACATCGATCAGGCCCCCGGATCTCCAGGGACCAGATGGCCGCCCCCACACTTCTGTTTTCCCACTCTGAGCGAAAATCGCAGAGCACATGACACGCGCCATGGCCGTGCCCCATGGCTCCTGTCAGTCTGTCTCGATGCAAATCCGTCCAGACTGTCTGTTTCCCCAAAGAGAGACATTGGCCCCAGCAGACACTGACTCTTCACAACAAATATATCCAGCCATTATTTAGGTAAATGTATTTCTATTTTATTTATAAACTGGAATGCTTTAGTTAGTCTGAACGAAACAGGAAACATTTTAAAAACTATTGTAAAACACAATTGTAATAAGGCCTAGTGTATCTAAATGGAACGGACAGTACACTTCTAAAATGTGTTGTACTGAACAGTTTTAGGACCAAAACCACTATTTGGAAAGCTATTTTGACCAATGGCCGGTTGATTCACACGGCCGATGAAGGGTTCTAGAGATTCTGCCCTGCCGGGACCCACGGGAAGATGCAGCCTAGGACGCTGCCTCAAAACTGGATGAGGGAGGGAGCGTAGCCGGGGTCTCAGCCCCAACAAATTCTGCAGCTTGGATATCGACGTCGGAAATTCCCAAGGAATTAAAGGAGCTCCGCTTTGAAGCCGTCCGCGTCGGGAATTTCACTGCACGGGACGCTGAGTCCTGGGCCCTCGGAAAGCTGCTGCCGTGTGCCACACTCCGTCCCACCTCCATCCAGGCCTGGCCGGGTTCTCCCTCGGGGAATCGCCTGCACACAGATTTAATCGCTGTCGAGAGCGCGGCGTACGCTCACGTTGGCTTGGAGCGCCGCAGATGTTCCTGATACAACTGTATTGGTGTGCCTCAGGGGGCACCATGTTGCCGAACCAGCTTCATTTTTTAACTCCTATTTCACAGCAACTGAAAGTCAGTCCTGAGAAATTATCTCTGTTATAAGAAGCTGATGAAAGCCTTTTCTTACAGGTCAGCTAATGCCATTTTATATCGAGTGTACTGAAACCGAAAAGAAATCACGTTAATTTATTTTACAATAGCGTATATATGCTCTGGGTTTCTCAGGCGTGTAATCCAGTGTACAGGTATTAAATGCGTCTCACAGCTATCAGTAAAACGGGCCCTATTTCCAGTTCCTCGCTAACACGGCCACATGCTTGCGCTGCAAGTCTTCCGTTTAAAAATAAACTTTTTTGTCAACTAACGGAACACGCACAACCCATGCTTCCTCACTCTAGGTATTGCGATCTACAGGTAATTGCAACCATTGGTTAAATTGTCATTTAAACGTTGGTGCCCCCCCCCCCACAAAAAAAACAAAAACTAACTAGAGGTACAAACTGGATGTCACACAGCAGCAAACCAATACTGGTCATTGACAGTACATTAAAACGCTCTGCTTTTAAACAGTGAAAATTGCACTGCTAAATAGCCACATTCGCGTCAGGTTCAACTAATGTTTCATTCGTTTTCATTTTACAGATGTTTTTATTTTTTATTTTTAACAACAGTCCCCTCCATATTTAGTCATAGTCCTGGAAAAAAATAATTGAGAAACATCAAATTTAAAAGGCCTGCAGTTAAAAAAAAGAGAACAGATTTAGCTGACGCTCTACATTTTGGACTCAATTAAATTGCCTCGAGAGTTGACGGTCCCAATCCCAGGCAAAGTCTCAAACCAGCAAACACTATACAACAGCTGAATAGCTGAAAGCATGGAACCATGCAACATTTATAAAATGCCTTACACACAGAGAAGCTCCCAACCTAAAATTATATTTACATTTTAGTTGCTTAGCAGACACATTCTGCTACACAACTCCTACATCCATCTACTTATCCAGCTGGATATTTTACTGAACCAATTCAGTTTCCTTGCTCAAGATTACAACAGCTAGTGTGGGACTTGAACCAGCAACCTTTTGGTTAAAAGGTTTGCCACTATACCACCAGCTGCCCAGTATTTGCATCTCCAACTTAAAGCATTCTTCCCCCCTTTTTGACCTTTGAACCCTAGCATGAACAACTTAGAGCTGTAGAGTTTAATACGTCTATCATGACTCAGCGATGCAGCCAAACCGCCCTCTAAGGCAGACTGAGTTTCCATGGCCTGGGGAAGACTTAGCCTGACCCACATTTCACAGCGAATCACATCGTGACTTGGTTCCAGCTGTGATTAGACCCGGGGAGCCGGTTTATGGGCTACATTGCGTATTTTGAGAACAGAACACCCTGTCGGGGGAGAAAAAAGAGAAAAATAAACACTTTTCAGCTTTCGGTGTAAAAAAAAAAAAACGCACTCTTTCAGTCTGAAGGAAAAAAGAAAGTAAAGACTTTTCTGTGCCTTAGACTAAGAAAATGAGAAAGAAAGAAAACTGCCTCTCCACAGCCCTGCTGTCTCTTTATTCTCCTAACGAGAAGCATCTGATTGTGGTCTCGTTAAACAAACCACACTCAGATGCACCAA
Source organism: Hiodon tergisus (assembly GCA_025775045.1). NCBI lineage: Eukaryota > Metazoa > Chordata > Actinopteri > Hiodontiformes > Hiodontidae > Hiodon > Hiodon tergisus. Next base: position 17,526 of record JAOVYW010019812.1, on the reverse strand, counting down.
TCCCACACTAGCTGTGGGCGTGTCCTCTCAGGCAGCCCCTTCAATCCAGCCTTGACTGGGGGCGTTTCCTGACAAGCTGCACGTGTCAGACGTTTATCAATGGACTACCGGTAGTCTTGCCAGTCCGTCTTGGTCTGCCTAGGCTGAGACAGGCACACCTTGGGGCCAGTGCTGCTTCGAATTTGTAGCCACTCCCCCCTACCTCAAATCTGAGGCAACGCAAGACAATCCTCACTTGCCTAATGTTATTAAACTCTGAGCACGAGAAAGCAGGAGGCTGGAGAATGGGATTCTCGCTCGTTTAAGTGGACAAACCCACACAGAGAAGCCTGATAACCGATGATCCAAGCTGAACTTGACGGAACTTTTGATCAGTCAAAGCACACAGTCGTCACATTTTGCTTTTTAAAAATTATTTTGTTTCATAATGATCAGTGGCCATATTTATTAGAGACCAAATAAACAGCACTGTCAGAATTGCAACAAAACAACTGAGAAGAACACAACTGAGGAAGTTGCCTTACATAACATTATGAAACCCTGTACAATCTTAAATAACATTATAAAGTAAAAATGTACATAATTGATCAAACTTGATGTGTAGGTCAGCTTAATATATTCATTTTTGGCGCTGACTTTACCTGCTTTTATGCACTGTCAGCTGGTTTTAAGAAGAAGAAAAATGTTCTAATTCCTCAAAAGGCATTAAATATACACAAGCACGTTTCACCAGATAGTACATAGTGCTCGGGAAGAAAACGTACCATGATTCTAACATCATTAAGTCTATAAATACAGCGTGTGAGTCGGTAAAAGGACGAGTCAGTAAGAAAAAGCATTTGTTTTATTCCCCCCCTGTGCATCAGTGGTTTATCATTAATGTACCCCCTGGGCATGGAGCCAAGATCCGGTGAATGGCAGTTTTCATCCGAGCTCGGATCCAAGCTCGGAGAGTTTTCGGCTGACTCCGGGGGCGTGGTGGAAGACTCTCGTGGGACAGGGCGAGTGATTTCCCAGTTTGCCCATTTGGCTGCGCTGACAACAGTATGACTGGCTCTCTGCCTCCGCTCTTCGATCCTAGCCTCCTGGGCTCTGCCGCACCTCTTTTGATCTATATTAGAGGCTAATTGGCGGAGACATGATAGATTGCACCCTGTGCTGATGCTGCACCTGAACCAGGTCTGAACTCACGGGGAAGATGCTGCGGGCTACTGACAGGGCCTGAGGAGGATAGAAAGGAAGAGAAAAAGTGGACAGCAAGTGATTGGAGTTAACGATGCCAAAAGGGTTTCTGGGTAAAGGTTTTATTTGTTTTTTTTTTGTTTTTTACTCCTTTGAACAGATATACAAAGCAAGCTGATAAATGTGTTTTTTTTCTAGTGGTAAAAAACTTTCCTGGGAAAGTAAAGGGAGAGGGCAGTGGTTGTGATGGGCTGATGATGAAGGCATATTCAAATCTCTCTCTCAGAGGTTCCGAAAAGATGATATACGTTGCGAAACTAAAAGAATAAATTAAGTAATATGAAACTTTAACACATTTTCTTTTCTTGGTCTAAGATACTGAAAAGTATTTCTCCTTTGTTTTCCGTAACCACACACCAATTTTGGGATGGCAGAATGCCAGAGCCTACCCCTGCTGGTAAAGCCTGTGAGGTTGAGTAAACGTGTGACGCAGGACGGGACACACCGGTTCATCGTGCGGGGCAGACAGACAGACAGACGCACACTGACACGGCCACGCACTCACGCGCACACAGGGACAGTGTTGCAGCTGCTGATACACCCACCCAAACGCCAGAATGCATGAAGGAAACCCTCGTGAACACGTGGAGAACACGCGGAGAACCCCAACCCTAACCCTAACCCAAACTCCACAGACAGCCAACCAGGGCCGAACCCAGGACCCTGGCGCTGCTCGTTTTGTTCTTTTTGTGCTGCTGTGTTTGGCAGTCCCAAAAGTTTTTCATTTTCTAAATACATTTTGAAAATATGCTAAATGAAAGTCGAAAAGTGTTGGTTAAGAAACTTAGACATTAATCCTGCTTATAAAAAAACGATTCACTTGCAAATTGTATTCACAGTGGATTAGGTATGAGAAAGGCGGCCCATTACGCAATTATTGTGAGTGCTGACCCAATGGCCTGCATGAGGCTGGAGAAAACGTCTCGGGCTAAACAGAGGAACAGGCTCTGCATGTGTAGCCTTGCACACTGAAGTCTTTACCGGATCCCCGTTCCATCCTGCGCTGGTTCCTTGTACCGGGGCCTGGGCTCAGAGCAGGAACGTGGGACTATGCCAGAATGCCAGTCACTCCATTCTGATCCACATAGCTGGGTTAAGACCCCCAGAAATGGGATCATGCCCCATCCACCGAAAATAACTTACTTCTCAGATTGATGATGGGATGCAGTCTGGAATAAATGTGTTTTCTTACTCCAAACACACACACACACACACACACACTCTCACACACACACACACACACACACACTCACAGAAACACACACACACACCCTCAAACTCTCACACACTCAGAAACACACACACACATACTCAAACACAGACTCAGAAACACACACACTCAGAAACACACACACACACACACTCAAACTCTCACACACTCAAACTCTCACACACACACATACACACTCAAACACACACTCAGAAACACACACACGCACACACACTCACAGAAACACACACACACACCCTCAAACTCTCACACACTCAGAAACACACACACACATACTCAAACACAGACTCAGAAACACACACACTCAGAAACACACACACACACACACTCAAACTCTCACACACTCAAACTCTCACACACACACATACACACTCAAACACACACTCAGAAACACACACACACACACTCACACACACACACACACTCTCACACAGGCACTCACACACTCACACACACACACACACACGCGCGCACACACACACACACTCACACACACGCGTACAAACACATACACACACACACACACACGCACAAACACATACACACACGCACACTCACACACACACACACGCGCACACACACGCGTGCACACACACACACACACACACACACACATTCACTCGCGTCCAAAACAAGCAAACTGTACAGCGAGGCGGGAGGACCACAAAAGAACGACAGTGCCCCTCCCCCGTTTTAAACTCATTTTAAGCCTAAATTGTTTCCTGTGTTTGTTTGTTTTACCAACAAAATGAAGTGATTTAGAGTGTTTTTGTCTGCAGTGGTTTTGCAGTACTCTGTACTCTGTACTGCACAGGATGTATGTGTGGGAAAACTTAAAGCTATTGTAAACAGAATGAGGTTGTGATATAATGGGGATGGGTAGCAGGGAGCAAGCCACGAAAATAAGGAACGATATGAAGAAACAGCTTAGCCAAAAAAACACTTTAGCTGCACACTATTAGGCAAGAGAAATCAGGCTCCGGAATGTGGAGGAGAAAAGCATTTCAACGCTTGCATCGGCTAGGCGTTTGCAGAGACTCTGGTCGGTGAAGGAGCCTCATGTCCTTTTAGTCTGCATTATAATGACCCCCCCCCACACACACACACACACACACACACAATTAGAATTACGCTGTAATAAAAACTGAGAAAACGTGGATGAAAAATGTTGGCATTCACTTCGGTCATCATCAAGGACCCCACCCTGAAGTGGAACTTCTGTATTTTCGTGAGGGAGGCAGATGTTCAGGGAATAAAGAAAGCAAATAAAACATTTCCTATCAACAACGTTAACCGTAAAAAAAATGTGGATTGTAAATTATTTATTTATTTATTTTGGAGGATGGGGCATACGGGAAGATATGTGAGAAATCATAACTGGCGTAAGCGACAGGCCAGGTCTTTTGGTGCAAGGAAACAACCAACGGCAGACCAGGTGGTTCAGTAGGTCCTTGTATTTTGGAGCTTTCCCATTCTTTTCATCAAGCCAGCTTCCGCCCACCAGACCGACTCTTTGACATTCATCATAAGATGTCGTCGCATCAGTGGTCTAGCTGGAATTTGCGAAATTCACCCTGATTTTTGGGCAAAGCGAGGAGCATATTTTGAAATGAAGTGATCGCGTCAGTTTGCTGACATGAATGCCTCCAGCGAAATTCCGACTTTGTTACCCCTACCACTTATTCATGTAAGAGTTCACTAGTGTTCAGATCTGTCTTTGAAAAAATGCCAGGGGCTGTACTTTTCTTAAGTTTCTGGTGAGTCAAATCCCACCCAACTAAAAGACAGAACAGTCTCACTCTCAACAGTGAGATTCAGAGGGGACTGCTTTAAAGATTTGCTTAAAAACATAACTGTTGAACAGAACCAGAACAGAACAATTGTCCATTTAACAAATTAGGAAACCAACTTAAGTTTTCACCTTGAATCATTCACAGCGGCACTATGATTGACATCAAACAGAAACCCCAACACAGCGCACCACGATGGAACTCAGACAGAAAGCCCAACACAGCACACCACGATGGAACTCAGACAGAAAGCCCAACACAGCGCACCACGATGGAACTCAGACAGAAACCCCAACACAGCGCACCACGATGGAACTCAGACAGAAAGCCCAACACAGCACCACAAGTTGGACATCAGACAGACACCCCAACATAAGAGCACAAGATGGACATCAGGGGGCCAACCCAGACACAGTTCACTAACATGGACATCAGGGGGCCCCCCCTACTGTTCACTAACATGGACATCAGGGGGCCAACCCAGACACAGTTCACTAACATGGACATCAGGGGGCCAACCCAGACACAGTTCACTAACATGGACATCAGGGGGCCCCCCCTACTGTTCACTAACAT
>JAOVYW010019801.1:17712-33868 GCA_025775045.1 Hiodon tergisus | reverse complement strand
ACTAAAGAGATGGGGGGGGGGGGGGGAAATTCCATTATGCAGGACTAATTCAACAATACGGCGTGTGATTTATGTTCCCACAAAAGTATCTTCTATTGTTTTACAAAAAAATACCCACATTGAATTGTCAAAGTTGCCCAACCTCCCTGGGGTCTCCCCTGGGGTGGGGTGGTGGAAGCAGGGGTTGTTAATATTGCATATGATCCCCTGCACCCAGGCCAGGGTGCCTGCTGATGGAAGGGCCTTATTTGGAAAATGACCTGAAACACAACACAACCTAAGCACAGGCACAGCTTCAGGAGGTTGTGAAGGGACAGCGGATTGGAGAAACTGAGTGCCACAGTACGCAGAATTACTTTCACACAACTAATCATCTTATCCAATCTGTTTGGCATGGCAACCAAGTGGGGGGGGGGTAGGGAGAAGTTCACTGTATGGCGACTTAGAGAAAGCACTTACACTGACTCTGCCTGTATGGCGGATGAGAATGGCGCACAGAGATGAGGATGAGAAACAGGAACAGGGGCCAGAGCAGCTCGATAACAAGCTGAACCTGCAGTTGGAAAACACAAGGAGACAACCACTTTACAGGGCGCGCACGCACACACACACACACACACACAAAGCTCAAACTGCTCAAAAATTGTACTTCACCCGAAGAAACGTCAACAAGAATAAATCTCAGCCCCTGGTATGGCGATAAGGTTTAAACTTATGGTCAGAACGTTTAAGTTCCGGTTTTTAAATTGCAAAAGAGGGCCTTTGAAACAAATGAGTAACAAAAAAATGCACAACAACATAACAATAAAGCCGGAATCGGTCCGACTGAGTCCGACGCACACTGCTCACCTTGTTCCTCCTGCGATAAGTGACGTTCTTCCAGAGCAGGAGCCATAGCCTTGTCCATATGCCCATGGTCTTCCGTATGGCTAACAGGCCATGCTTAAGCACTGTGGTGGGAACAAGGGGCAGGATGACATCAGAGGGAGAGAAAAATATATATATCTCTGATCAATACCTGTACAGTGCAAAATGAACCGCTCGGTGGCAATGCCCATTTAGATACGTAGTTTGAGACAATGTTTTAGCGACAGATAAATCCGAAGACAAAATACACATGCAATTGCGTCATGTAAGCAATAAAATGCAGTCAGTCCGTGTTGAGATGCTCATACACCAAGTAGGGAAAAAAACAAAAGGACTTCCTTTGATGATCACAGTGTGACAGGGATTACACACTTGGATGCATACATTTTAAAACACATCTTGTCAATTAAATGTGAGAAAAACAGGGTAGCCTCGCCTAAGTTGTTAATCTGCTCAGGGCTACCCACAGAGTCCTGATCCTACAATCCTTGTTATCCTAATTGGTTTACAGAACTATATAGACATCAAAATCAATTCCTGATTGCGTGCTTCCCACACCAACAGCAAAGCATGTTACAACATTTTAATTGGCATATAGGAGCTTTTGCTTAAAGTTCTGTTGAGTCTTTAATAATATGGGTCAATAACTGAAATGTCACAACAAATCATATAGAGGACCGATGCATACCGGAGAATGAAACGATGCTCTATGGAAGTCAGTAATAACTTGTACACAATAGCACTACCCTAAAATACTAAAAGAATATTTGCCGATTTCAAATTTCCTTCAAACGGCATATTTCCCGCCCCGACATACCTACTGGGAGAGTTGGAAGTACACACTACTGCACTGTCAACACTGGACAATAAGAGAACTATCCAAATTACTAATTTGTGGTTAGGCACACCAATCTAACCACTCAGATACTTCACGACTTCCCCGGCGCAACATACGAACTGACGCAGTGAGAATAAGACGATTTTTTATAATAAACCTCTAGGAGCTGTGTTGAAATGCAATTACCACAATCATTTAGAAAGCAAACTTCAGAGTCTTTACAGTGACATAGCAAATATTCCTCAATTTTTTTAAGCCAAAAACTGACACACTGTATTTGTAACCCAGAAATGTAGACAAATATCTAAGCGTTTTTATTTAAATTCACGTTGACCAACACATGCATTCACTATCAACGAAAAACCGTTTCCGTGTTTTTATGTTAATTAATTTCCTGTTTAAAAGGTGATGCTGCAACTTGCGGCTTGTTACGAAATGTTGAACAGAAAACACTGCATCGGTTTGCAGTTCAGAAATACATAACCACTTTTTACAACAGCTGTCTAATGACGTGGGGCTATTAACTCACCTTTTACGTTTATGTTATGTGCTGTACAGCCTTTGCAGGTTATATCACCCGGCGACTCCGTCCCATTATACAAGTTATTAGCATTTCACTTTGTTTTCAATTGGAAAGCGTATCCTACAAGTTCCTGCCCCATTCGTTGACATTTATAATCACGTGGGGGATGAGGGTGCCGGTTTTAATTCCGATTGGGTAGTCCACTGCTCTCATCTTGCGCTATTTAGAAATATAGTCAAAGCGGATTGGCTATCTTACAATTACCCAAAGCGGTAAGATCGGCTACAGAACCGAATGTTAAAATGTGTGAATTATAAAAATTCGACTGCCGGTTTTTGTATTTTTCTTATGTGGTCAATTGATTTAGCATACAGCCTACAGTGCACACTTTTGGTTTTCTTCGAGGACAAGTATCGTATGTATCAGAATACTGCGTAGCTGCACGGCATCACCACAAGTAGCAGCAACACAAGCTAAACTGCTGTGGCCTCTTGACGATGAAAAGGCTTCTAAGGTGTAGAATGAACACAGAAAGTGGCAGGGAAACGTAACGAAACTGTTTCAGGCGGATACATCCACAGAGAGTGAGCTTTAATTTACAGCTCTCTTATTCATATAACACGATGTTATTAGGCTAAAGAATATATTTAAATCCACTTTTATATATGTCACTTATTTTCAAGGCATGTCTCTGGAAAGCTTTCCCCAATTTGTTTCGAACATTTTTCTTTTTTTTTCTCCGTTCTTACTTTTAGGTAAGTAATCCCTTACTTTTCTATGTTCAGTTTATAAATAAAATAGCCTAACTACATTTGTAGACATTCAGTACAAATCAGAGTACTGGCACTGTATCCGTCATCAGATTAATTCTCACTATCAGTTGGATTAAATAATAACCAACGAAGTGGTTTTTGCAAACATTGAAACAGATTAATAACACATTAAGACAAAGAAATGCCAAGCAAAAAGGTGTTTTTTTAGGGAGTTTTATACAATGACAAAGGTTGAAAAATGGTGCATGAAAGTAATAAATCGAACATTAGTAAAATCATAAACTAAACAATTAACATGGAACACATTATTTTAAAACCCTCTAGTTAAAAGTTTTGACAGTATCAACAAATAGGACGAATATAACACCATTTTAGACCTACATATTAGAGTAGTGACAGTCAACAAACAGAAAATGATGTAATCTTCTAGTAGACGTCTGGATGAAACAAGTAACCTTTGCCTATGGATCCTAAGAAGTCTCCATCACTTTAGTACACTGCAGATGTGCAGGGCAGAAACAGGGTGGTCAGCTGATAACTTTCTTGGATGTTTTCCAAATTTGTAACAAAAACGGTATATCTGCTTGGCTTCTGCAGGTATGCAATAATCGTTTTTATTTTTTAGCAATGTTAGCAATACTTCGGACATTCCTGAGGCTCAGCACATATCATGTTCTTTAGCAATCAGCAAAAAGCATGAGTGGGGTAATTGTAGGCAAATTTCCTAATGTGCGGTACAGTTTGAAACATCTGGATTATTCCTTTTTCTTATGAGATAATGATAAACTGAATCCTCCAACTTTTCTCACGATATTAAATCACAAGAGAGACATAACCTGGATAACCTAGAAATCAATGTATGATGACTGAAAGATTAAAAACTAATAAATAAGTTATTCAAAGACACCTGGGCTTGGGGTGTGGCCGTATGGTTCCTGTTCCATGTGAGAACCACCAACATTTTTATTTTTAAATCTAGAATATCCCATTTAAGTCCACAGTAACTTCTTACACTCGTTGCTATGCAGCTTGTTGCTAAAGCCTACGCATTCCTCTGCCTTTTGCTTTGTTATCCCTGGTAACCCTCATCCTGGTACTCCTGGACATAGTCACCAGACTCCGCTCCATTTTCCCCCTCCCCCAGTTCACCCTTGGGACAATACTTGGCATCATAGATCTGGCGGCCCAGCCCAAAGTTCTGCCCGCTCTGATTGGCGCCTTGTGTGTAGCCCATCTGCAGAGACATAGTGCTGTTGTCACATTTATCTGTGCCCATCTTCTGGTCATAAATGGCACGTCTAGTTCCGGGGGCAGTCATGCCGGCCTGCAGGAAATAAAATATATAATAAGTTATTCACTTTGCATAGATATTTAACATGCTGGTGTCACGCATTCATGACACACCGAATGTCAAACCGAAACTAAGCATGAATGTAAGGAAAGGAAAACTACAAAAGTAAAATAGAAGAGCTACATGCAAATCAGTGGTATTACATCACAGCAACAGGCCCAGTGGTTGCGCTGCACACATTGAGACTTTCTTGAAACAGTGCTGCAATTCACTCAGTTCCCTTACAGAAAACAATACTCCCAGTCTGCCATCTGCTGTTCAGTATAAGAAACGTTAAAACACATTTTGTATATTACAACGACCTCGCCACTAGGAGGACCTGCATCTCTGTGTTTTTGTAACCAATGACGTAACTGTATCTTGTGGTTGGAGGTGTCAAAAAACACTTGGGGGGGGCAGGAAAGGTAATTTCTGCAGATATAGTGCTTCATTTGTACAATAAGCAACCACAACCATCTATAATTTACTTCTACAGCGGGTACAGCATGTCAGCGTACGTGTGATCGTCAGCTGGCTATGGATGAGTAGGGAAGAGCTCACTCAGATTAAATCGTCACATTAACGCACTGGCCCTAGGATCATTCTGTCATGTTAAAGCTCGTTCAGTTTAATTGTGCACTCTCGTTTTTGCCCACTGCTGAGACGACTTGCATCGGTTTTTACCCAAGTCAAGTGCTATAATAAACTGTAATGTTGGTAGAATTCCAGAATTCACCGGTCAATGCTTGAAGATTGTCTTGACTTATGTATGATAGAGGCCAGTGTAGGTTCACTGAAATAGAGTTACTTACTTGGCTGGCTCCTTTGTTGGTGCCCATTTGGAGGCTGATGGTGGAGTTATCCATAGGCGGCAAGATGTGAGACTTTGGGTCATAAAGGTGTCTCCTGGTGCCATAGGCGTTCATCCCTGCCTGGCTGGCACACTTGTTGGTGCCCATCTTGAGTAAGAGAGAAAAGTTTGTTATCAAGAGTAATATTACAGCATCTTAATTGTAAAATATTAAATTGAGCATTTTAGTAGAAACCAGTTATATAACTGTTATGGTAGAGGAATATCACAGATACATCATGCTTTAAAGTTATTGAAACGTAAAAACAAACACAGTATAGTAAATAGCAGTTTCAGTATACTAACTTACTTGGCACGATGCCATGGGCGTGACAGGGTATGACGTGTAGCGCTATGAGGCATATCCCACTCTCTAGTGGAAAGTGAACCCGTCATTATTCACCATCTCCTCTTACCTGAAGTCCAATAACACACTGCCCAGCTTTCATCTTCTCCTCGTCAAATGCCCTCTTCTGCTTGTCAGCATACTTGACACCAATGTCCACGCAGGACTGCATCCCCTTAGTCTTGGCCTAGAAGAACATTACTATAATAATACTACTACTGATAATGTTTACAATTAACCTACTGTTTCCAAAATAGCAATCGAGAGACCATTGTCTAGAGCAGTAGTTCCCAAGCCCTGGATCTGTTCTGGATCCTACCCCAATGTCGTCGCGGACAACCGAGAATGGGAACCTCAAGCCTAGAGTGTATTTCAGAATCATTACCGATGGTGAAGTGAAAGATCTTACCATGCCAGCGAGGGCCAGGAGTGTGGTCTGGACCTGGGTCATATTACCAGATTCAAACAAGTCATTAGCTTCGAAAATATCATGCGGCTTCAGTCCATACGTTGTCATGGCTTTAATGAAGTTGGACAGGTTTTCCAGCTTGAATAAGAAAGGGGTTAAAATTCATGTCAAGCAAAAGACCATATAAGACCAAGGTTGTGCTTCAACTGTGGAACCTCCCCATAACTGAATGGTCTTCACAGAAGCACAAGCTCTGAGTGTAGCCATTTTACAAACTAAGACATCTCAACCAGCTGCATTTCCATATGGGTAAAAAAACATACTGTACAACTTTAAAAATTCCTACTACCCAGAAATGAAGCCTTTAATCCGTTAACTGACTTCTGGAAAATCGGTCAATCTTCAATTTCTGATCCTATCCTGTTTTTTTGCGGCTCCACAGACTTAACTGTTCTGCTCTCGCTGTCCAGCCTGAACAACTGGTTTGAATTGCTTCCCTCTAATTATGCGCAACTGTTAAACAAAAATAAATCACATACGCTCATGCACATTCAAATTACCACACCCATTTGAAATTACAAGTAAGACTCTGAAGCAGCAGGGATTCCAAAGAACAGATTCGAGATGAGACCCGGAGACCTTTTCCCACCCTGACCAATCTGTTCTAAACCACACAAATATAAATAAAGGTCATTTTCTAAGGCCAATCACATTTTTTACAATTTACAAACAATGATTTTCAAGACATGGCTGCAAAAGTTCTGTGGGAGTTTTTATGGTCTAGACGATCACTAGGATTCCACAGAACCTTTTATTACAGATGGATGTAGGCCAGTTGCGCAGAGTAGTATGAAAAGGCATTGTTTAGGGTTACATCACCCTTTTTAGACGCCATTTTCAAAATCCTGCAGGTGAACTTTTACTGTGACCTAAGTGGATACAAACCACGTAAGAGAAACCAACCTGATGCCAGTTCTGAGATGACTGGTTGATCTTCTTCACAGAGCCAGGCTGGAGCTTGTTGATCAGTCTACAAACAGAAAGAAATATCAATCACAAATAAAATTTTAAGATGCATAAAAGTCTCTCAAAATAAGGCAAGCAATCAGCTCTATAGCCACTGTGTGCCAACACTGTGTGAGACCAGGCACCGTTTCCACTCCTGCGTGTGAACACGCACATACAAAAACACACAGGTGCACTTACTCGCACAGAATAACACCACTTTTCAGGCCCTTCTGGAAGTCATCCCCGATACTGCGGCCGGTCACGCCCTCTATCCAATTCTGTAATTCTTCTTCCCTCTGAGGATCATACTTCTGGGCAATCTGTAGGTGGTTGGATTTATAAAATGGAAAGCTGCAAAACGGTAGCTGTAACTGCAAACCTGTTGCCCAAGCACAAATGTGCACTGTGTAAGTTGCTTGCAAAGATCTTACAGATGATACGTAAAAGTTTGGTAAGATTTAGGAAGTTCAGAAACAGAAGCAACAGCAGAGGCTTATGGGGACAGTTCGCGCATGGAAGGTTTTGTGCTTTCGAACATTCTGTTTAACTCAAATGGATCTAAAACTTAAAAGTCAAACAGTAGAGATTTGGTAAAACAAGAGATGGGTGTAACTTTCAAAAAGAAACATTTACTGATGTTTACTTCTGTTTAGTTAATTAAAACTTATTATTAGTTTAAGCATCACAATCAGAGAAAAATTTGGGTATAATAACAACCTATTCTTAGAATTCCCTACAAAGGGCTTATGCGTTCTCAGTAATTAAATCATATCCTGTTTGGTTAATCGGCATATCCTGTGTGCTGTCTTTTTAACAGGAAGAGGAATGGTGGTGGGGGGAGGGGTTCAGCATGAAGCAACTTGATACAGCACAGTCACAGTTGCCATCAACGTTACAGCATCCTCAGTAAGTACAGTCCAGAACATCAAAAGCTGACTGAACAGCTCGAATCCTACAGTAGCTATAAAGCTAAACACTATTGAAAACACCTAAGTGAGCCTGCTGACGTTAGCAAAAGTTTGCTAACTACCAAACCACGACACCATAACTCAGCATAACTAAGCATTTGATATTTACCTTGAGTTTCTTTCGCTGAGAAAAATCATATGAATTATAGATATTCATCTTCATTTGATTAATGTCACGCATGAATATTACCAGAATGTGGCATTTTACTGATGCTTTTGGACATGCCAACTTCAAAAGGTTGCATACTGCCATGTGCAGACAATATGAATTGACTCAAATCATAGGCAAATTATTCCTCATATTGAAATTTGTTGGTAGCAGAATTTTGCCCATGGGGTTTAAAGTTGAAGTTTAGTTTTTTTTAAAGATAAGCACGTTGTTTCACTTCTACCATTTACAGTTTCAGCCATCATATCGACGGAAATACCCCAGTAAAGTACTGAAGTGTTTGAACCTAATTTCGATGTCGGATGGCTTTTAGATACCTGCCGCTTAAACATCTAAGCATATGTGTCAGGAAACACATCAAAATACTGTACTACTATATAAAAAAGTTTTTTCATGGTACTGGGAAATCACTGTATAATACCTTGCTTTTGGGATGTCATTAGTTGGACCCTTTGTCAATTATTAAAGTGTATGCAACGTAATTAATAGGTGGGGGGAAAAGTCTGCATTTCACAACAGAGACAATCATCAGAGAATTCACTTTTGGTTAAAACTTTGTTTAAACCCCATAAAGGAAAGATTGGAATTTGCAAGTAGTCCAGTGTGGGAAAAGTGCAGGCCTGGCCTAAGGAGAGATTGGAATTTGTGTTTAGTCTCTAGGGACACCAGCCTCTGTTTTATGATCCAGTATCTGGTATTGTGTTTAACATTTCACCAAGTTCCTCTTTAAAGATTTTCAAGTAACACCAATGTTAGCTGCATGGATATCAGCTGCATGGATATCGGCACCATGCTGGAATTTAAACTTATGAAAAATCATACTGAAGTAAACTGCAAAATAAGTACGTAATATCACGACAAAACGAATCATAGTTTTGTCATTGAAAGTAAAGACATATAACCTAAAATTGTTTGATATGCAATGACCCTAATAAGCAGTTTTCCTATTATTTGGAATATATCAATTGTCTATTATAAGTGAAGGCAATACATTCTTAAATAGAAAGACCAGTTTCTATACAACACGTTGTTTTCTATCGGCAGTAGGTATTTTAGACGTAGGTATTAAGGAAGAACTCGTGCATTGTAAGAATTATATGCAGAAACGTATCTAACTTTAGGGATTGACTTCACTTACACTCTGGGGACAACAGTGTATGTTTTAAAGCATGCGGCAAAATGTGTCAAATTTATAATCCGTGCAGAGAGGTGTCACTCTTGCATAGCTGCCAGGGTAACTGTAGAAGCAATTTTTGACTGGGCGGAGTCCAGTCTCTAAAGAACCTGGGCACTGAAAGCAACCAAAAAGTAGGAGCGTTCAATTTTATATTTCTGACGAAGAAATTATACTTTACTTATTATGACGATTTCGACTTCATACTGAATCTTACCCTGACGAACGCCATTATAATATTTGATGGTAATAGCTAATTTCTAGTTCGACTATATGGATTCGATTATAGGTTCATTTTAAGACGTTGGAATGCACGTCAGTCACACTTAAAAAATAAGATTAAGTAGTTGTTTTAATCGAAAATGCGACATAATTGACATCCATTTACCAATTCTAACTATTTTACAACATTCAAATGAAATTGTAAAATTGACAACAGTCAAACTACAATTAAAAGTTGGAAACAAGCAGATATACTTAGCTTCTTTCCATAACTTGCTCTCTGTTTTATATTTAAAATATAAATATGCGCTATGTTTCTCTAAGAGAACTACCAAAAAACGGAAACGCATGAATGCCTCTCCGACGCACATGTAGCGGAATGCGAAGGGTACATCGAATAAACTTATTTTCTCCCACAATTTAAAATGTATATTTAGTAAGTTAAAGACATACTTTGCTTTTGACTTCTGCAGAAAATCCGTAGGCAGGTCCTCGGTTAAACTGGGAGTTTGACATTGCATATGTTGTGTGTTATTTTAGTGAAGAAAAAAGCCGAGTTGTTATTTTCTTAGAGACTTCTTAGAGAAGTCGGTAACTGGGGTGATTTCCTCTAAATGTTCTTATTTCACCCTACGTGTTTAGTACTGGGCGCGTTCATTCGTATAAGCGCCTCCTCTCACCATTTTCAATCATAATTGCTGTTGAAAGGTCCATATATGGATAGAGACACCCAAATTCTTAAAGGAATTCTTCCTAGTGTTCCCTTGCAGCATCCACAAATTTACAGCAAACAAACCCCATCGTGTAGTTTTAAGAGTAACACGATGTCTGTATTTCCTAAAGAAAGTCTAATAGTTAACAGCTTAACAGCAGTAGCTAATTTGTTTTACGTAGGACAGTATGAGAAAAAATACATCCTTCAAATCAAATGACTTTAGGCACCAGGGACCCTGAGTTGAATGGTAATGGTGAATTAATGAACAAAAGGCATTTTAGCATTATATTACAAGGTTGGTATGTTCAGTGCGTCAACCTTTAAGCACACATAAATGGGGAAAAATAGAAAAGAAAAAGAAAAAACTGTAGAAAACCAGCACCTCAGCGCAGGTATTAATTTGGACTGTGCAACTTGCAAAGAAACAGTGCGGGAACCTCAACATCGCTCATGAGCATTTTTTATCTCTAAAAATGGTCAGCAGAGAACTTTATTTCCTACCAGTTCCATAGCGGGATACTTACCTTAATCCTACACAGCACTTGTCAGGTTGTGAAGAATTGGGCTTGTGCCAATGATCTCAGACTTAATAAAACTGCCTCGAATTTGAGTAATTCTTTGTGGAAGAATGATGCTAGCTTTTGGCATACCCTTGTTGTGACCCCATGCCATGTCAAGCTTGCCCTGTCCTGGGTGCATGCTGTACCCTGTCCTGGGTGCATGCTGTGCCCTGTCCTGGGTGCATGCTGTACCCTGCTTTCCTACTGAGTGCCATTTTGTCGGTGTTTCCATATTTTAACCTCATTATACAAAAAAAAATAAAAATATTTTATAGGGGCAATACAACAGGAATAGGAACAGGAACAATCTTAAGAGGGAGATGTGGTTTCTCAGCCTGTGCTAGTCAGCCTGTGAATGAATACATGTCAGACTACAAAACAACCTAATTAAACATAGGACATGCTTATACATTTTGAGAAAAAAGATGATATAATGAAAGTGTACCACCAATATGTATTTGATTAAAGCTGCACAGAATACATGCGGAAGCAAAATTTGAATACTTTTTTACAAATAAACTGCAATTTAATATTTTACACTTTTTACTACATCTAAATATGAAATATTGTTCATGCTCAAGATCCTTTTGAGATTCAACCTTTCTTCACAAGGTTAGAGGAATTTTCAGAGAGAAAAATGTATCTTAAAAAAAAATCCCCACATCATTAATTCACTGCTGGACAACGTAGACGGTGGAGTATCTGATTGAATGTTGAAATATATTTAATTGTCTTGCCACAAACTGTATCCCTTCACTGTTATTAAATAGTTATACATATAAGTACTGTGAATTTCCAGTAAAATTTTAGGAGTCACTTTGATTCTTTCAATTCAGTTGGTCATATATTTGCTATAGTCTTAACTTGTACTACGTGAGGCGGACTTCCTATTTCAATGCTAGTCATAAAAATGAAATGATTTGTTGCCATTTCAACTGACTGAGCACAACACTTGCGGTTACAGACATAAATTCCTGCAGTGTTGTGAAAGGAAACAGAAGAAAGGAAGTGGTATTGGAGAATATGTTTGGCTGAAAGATTTTTGGAAACAGCCTGACATGGCCTCGAATTAATTAGTCGTAAAGCCATTCACTTAGATAGAATTTTAAAAAGCATTTACAAAGCTGTAATTTCGTCTGCTGAGGTAACCTAATAGTAAAGGGGGTTGATGCTGAGACTTCTTGAGGTTCTTGAAAGAAGGTGTCTTTGTGTATTCTTATTAAGCTTTCAAAATGAACTCATAAGTGTCTCTATTGTTCGATTGTGTCCAGTTGAGGAGGCCAAAATAATAAATAAAATGATAAATTTGTAAATAATTAGCATTTTTGTTGAATTCTCTATTAATCAGGTCATGTCGTAATTGGCAGCTTCTGTTGCCAGGCAATCTTTTCATGAACAGGAAATGAAGGTGGCTGAATTACTGGATCTGAAGAGTGGAAAGAATTCGATTTTACATCGACTTAGCTTTTGTTAATTTTAACCACAGGTCATTACAATATGAATGTGTGTTACAGGAAATATTCTTTGCAACCTGAACCTACAGCATGAAAGGCAAACTGAAACATCATCCCCAAAAAACAAGGAAGTTCTAATGCTAAGTACTAGACACTTAAGTAATAAGCCTTAAATGTTTAATAACCTTCAGAGATTTCTAGAACGTTCTGAATCAAAAATAAAGCACTTAAAATGAAAGGCAATTCAATCGCATCTTATTATTTTAAAAAAAAAAGGTAGTTCACTGTCAAAACCAAATGGGAGGTTGCACACGAGTAGTATAACGTGCACACACTGTATTCAAAGCTAAATGTCCTTAGATCTGCGTTAAACAACGTTAAATATGCAATGCTTAATTTTTAACAGACTCAAATAAGAAACGTTAAATTGAATGTGTGTTAAGTTAAAAAATCACTTCTTCCTCCCATAGTTTTAAGTGTTATAAAAGTGCACTTTTCTTGTGGATTTCAAATGACATACTACAAGAGAACAAGGATTCCCATATAGAGTTCATGTGACACCCCTTAAACACAAAAAAGTTGAACTAAGAGGCATGGTTACAATACGTGTTGCTCAACAGAGAAGAAAACCAATAAAAAGACCAACAGTACAAGCCAGTCATTCACAGTTCATGAAACAAATTTGGGATCTATTGTCCCTGTAGTAATGGGTAATGAGAAACAAGAGATAAGTTGATAAATCTTTTTTAATAAAGATTAACTTTCCCATTTTCAATTTATAAAAATACACCTTCTTATACTAATACCAGGGACCTATGTAAACGCAGAGATAAAGGCGTTCTCTTGTTTCACTGCCAAAAAAACAGTAGAATCATAAAAGGCTTTTGAATGCATAGAAAGAATAGGTGTCAAGTTCTCTAAGGACAAAAATGATGCCAAGACAAAATAGCACTAAATATATGGACTTGCTCACTTCTATCTTAAAACAGCTAAAAACCAGAGGCGATTAGGGTGTGTTAGATAAGGTCTTCTCTAAGCACCAGTGGCTGAGGCACATCTGCAGTAAAGACAGCAGGATTAAAGATTTATATGGCTGGTACTCCTGCTATAACTAGCCAGACAAAGGAAAAATTTTTAAAAATCTTTTAAAAAAGATTTAAAATTATAGCAACAGTGGAATATCCACAGTATCGACAGTCTGAAAACTGCATTATTGTAATGTCTATTCAAATGTCATGCTAGGATATTCGTCATTAGACAGCCACTGTGGCTTCATATGTAAACAGGCTGTAGTTGCTTGATGGAAAAAATGTGCAATGTGATGAAAAAAAAATGTATGCAATCCTTGATTGATTTGATAGTCTGATGTTTATGTCAGTTTTCCTTCTGATGGCTCTCAGAGAAAAGTTGGCTGCTCCTGCCCTGTCAGTAGACGGTACGTGGAAGCAGGCATGGTCTTCAAATGGATCTGTAGAGAGATGTTGACACCAACTGAAAAAAACTCATAGTTCATGCATACGAAATCAGTATTTTTGTTAGAACGATTATAGAGCTATACAAAACTACCAAATAATTTTGCGTGGAATCAAAGTCTGTATGTTGGAAGCTCAGTGCACTGCACACATTGTATAATGTCGCAATCACCTTTTAACATTGTCCATGCAGGCCAAGGAATTGGGGGTCTACGGATTTGCCTGGCTCAAAACCAATTTTCAACGGCACAATTTACCGTTGATTGCAAGAAAAACTTTAGGTGAACCGTTTCGTCGATTTGTAACTGTAACCTGCCCAAGTCAGCTGTAAGTCACTAGAGTCCGACATACCTCCCCAACTGCGTGCGTCAGGATATGGATGATTTTCTCATGAGGTGTGGCGACCACGCTCTGCCCATTGATCTCGATGATGCGATGTCCGACCCGAATGCCCCCTCTCTCCGCGATGCCCCCTCGCATCAGGCTGCAGATCTGCTCAGAGAAAGAAACCACGGCAGTTCAGAATAGTAATAGTATCCATCAAAGGAACATTTCTTGGACAATAGTTTATACCACACTCACGATGCCGTCTTCGACGCTGAAACCCAGTTGATATTTGGGATCAGGTCGTTTGATTATTGCCATGGTAACAGGGGGGCAGTGGACAATGCTGAGCTTTACTTCTGGTTGGTTTTTCAGATCCTTAGAAAAGAGAGGATAAAATGTCAGGGCTGTTCGTTTTGGTACATACAGGCAAGGATCGCTGGGTAAAACACTTAAAAGTGGCTAGCTGCTACCCTTTTAAATACATATCTATTTATTTGTTAGCGAGGGTGGAGATACATCGGTAGTATGTCCCGGTTAGCGAGTGACGCTAACACCGGGGAAATTTTCTAATGCAGCTCATTTTGAAACAACTAAATGTTAAATAAAGCTAAAATAAATGTAACGTCTTGCCACTTCTGTTTAACTTGAAGTTTGCTTAACGCACACACACTCTAGCCTTGATATAATCCCTCTTTTCATAATTTGGGTGAGCAGTAGTTGTTATAACCCCCGAGAGGGACACGTTTTTGTTTCACTGCAAAATAGGTGAAGAAGTGTAAAAGTATGTTCAATAGATGCGTCAGAATAAAAAAGCAGATTTGTAAAGCAGGGCATCCTGCACCTGGAGCCATCTTGGATAAAGGAATCAGCCAACAAAATACAGTAATTAAGAAAAATAGACCAAGTAGGCTATATTTAAGCCACTACTGGTGTCCAGAATCTGTCTGGATCACTTTGTTCTAAGAAACTTTGTTCACTCAAGACAAGCAGGACCTGTCACATGGGGCAGACAAAAATAAAAACAGGGTTGGGGTTAACTCTTATTAAGTTAATATATTAGTAAATATTTCCATATCCATTATCAAATTAACATCGTTTCAACTGAGCATCCTTAACACATAATTTAGACCAACTAATCATCCCGTGCTTTGCAGTCCTCCACAAACAACAGGGACCCTTTCCCCCGCACGATTACAGCCCACATACCCGGATAATGCCGTGGCACGTGGTAATGGGCAGGCCCACCAGGCTGGTGCCATTAACTGACATGATGCGGTCACCGATACTGAGCTCCCCGCTGAGTTCAGCAGGACCACCGTGCAGCAAGTTGGCCACCACCACCGTGGGCAAGATGGAGCCCCAGCCTGACTCCACCACAGCAAGTCCCAGGATCTCCCCTGGGGTCTTGGAAATGCACACCTGGCCAGGAACACAGGAAGGTTCAGGTAACGTATCACTTTCCCCTCTAAAGGATCTATACATATAACAAAAAGGGGGGAGGGGCTGGTCGGCATCCACTTACGATTAATTTACATGGAAAAAAATCATAGGAAAGCTTGTCTTGTCCACGATTCTTAAGTTTATACGTCATGCATAAAAGGCATTTTAATTCACCCCAACGAAGGGTGAACAGCTAAGGGCAATAATAAAAAGGCCTGAGTGGTGATAAAATGTTCATTTTAATTGGCTGACCTCTCTGATATTCTCTGAGCAGGAGAAGTGCACCAGGTCTCCGTTGTAAAGTTCCTGTGTACCCAAGTAGTCGCTGTACTCGCTGGGCCGCAGTTCATGGGCCTTGATACCACTGACATGCAGGAACTGCTGATAGGCCACTCCGAAGGCTTGCCCAATTGCTTGGGCAATTGTCTGTGCCTGCGGCAGATTCAAGGGGCGACAAGAACATGTGTTAACGGGCCACATAAGACACGTTTTATCCCAACGCGCGAGTAACCAAGAGAGTCCTATGAGCCAAACTGGAAATGCGACGCGCAATCGAGCGGACCGTTCAGAGTTGCTCACATCCTCAGAGGAAAACACATAGAAATGCGACGCGCGATCGAGCGGACCGCTCGGGGTTGCTCACATCCTCAGAGGAAAACACATAGAAATGCGACGCGCGATCGAGCGGACCGCTCGGGGTTGCTCACATCC
>JAOVYW010019801.1:0-17344 GCA_025775045.1 Hiodon tergisus | reverse complement strand
CAGAGGAAAACACATAGAAATGCGATGCGCGATCGAGCGGACCGCTCGGAGTTGCTCACATCCTCAGAGGAAAACACATAGAAATGCGATGCGCGATCGAGCGGACCGCTCGGAGTTGCTCACATCCTCAGAGGAAAACACGTGGCAGATCATGCGGCAGTCCTTGCGCGGGGCCGAGGAGCCGGACGCCGGGCCCCCCTCTGGCCCTTTCCGTCCTGCGGGCTTCCTGCGCGCCATCAAGACCACAATGGAGCCGATGTCTGCAATGTAGGAGATCATCTGGAGAGGATGGTCCATCATGGCCTCCTACATTGAATAGAAAAGGGGGGACACCCATGTTATTTTTACTCGGCTAGACCGATGGAAACTGCTGAACACCACTGATATGCAGGGCCATCCCTTCAATAGTAAAAGTTTTGAGTATTTTATTATGATTAAGGTGCATGGACGCTCTCATCCAACAAGACTGACATGGATTACATCTAGCGATATGTGACATTGAATACTTAAGATACAGGGGGTGTTAAGACGACAAGAATGATTGACTTTTGAATGATCTGAAATCGCTGAGAGCATGTAGTTCCACTCAGCAAAGCCATGGCTGGCACGTGTGCACACCTGTGTGTCTGCACTTAGTACTTTAATGCGCTGTGTAGAAATGAAGAGGTCCACTTCTGTCATAGGCTGAGATTCCCCCTCTGGAGCCTAGAGGGGAAAGACACAAAACACCCAGAATGACACATAAGCCAGGAAATGTTTCCAAAACATGGGTTTTTTTCGTTTTTAATTGAATGAACACTAACCTTGATCCTATCTACCGCCTCTTGAGCCTGGGCCATGCGAGCGTTAGTGGAGGGGTTCTTCTCTGACAGAAGCTGAGTGGAGCCCAGATATTTGGCACCGAAAATCACTCCGTCCAGGAGGTCCTCTGGGTCACAGGGACCAGGCACTAACAGAGCATGCAGACAGGCAATACATTTTTTCATACTGGAACAAATATTTTTTTTCCCAAAACTTTCACTTTCTTGAACAACAAAAACAGAAAATATCAACAACAAAAAAATGATGTTGAGAGGTTATTTAATATAATGCAATGAAATAAGCAAACAGACAAACAACTTCAGCATCCTCTCTCACTTTCCTTCTGGGCTTGACTGAATCTTTATTGTGTAGTCTCTTGATTGTTAGCATTTGAGCGCAACAGCCTACATCAGTGCATTCGCCTGACAACTTGCCTCAAAAATTAGCAACTTTTACTGAGGAAACAAAAAAAGCTGCGATTACAAGCTATTTCCTCGATAGTTTAATTGTAGACCGAGAAAATAATCATATTCTCACTAATTCTATATTAATTCCCGTAAGGCATTTAAGTTGAGCATGTACAAATCTTGTATTCACCCGAACTTTTATATACAAACTAATAGCAATGGTTGACTGTACATTTCAGTTGAAGAATTAAAATTTGGCATGGATGTTCTTACCATCTTTATAGGCTGGGTGACAGTCTGCACTCTGTAATAAAATGTGGTCAGATATCAATGAAAAAAATAGCGCAACCGTGGAACTCAGTCATTCCTAAAAAATTTTATATATAAAAAGCGATAAAATGTACCATGTCGCTGAGGTCAACAGATGCGGTTTCTTCTTCTGAAGTAGCTCTGCCAGTAGTAAGGTCATCACGTTCCCGGTCTTCGCAAACCAGGTCATCACTGTCCCTTACCTGGTTACCTGAAAAGTGGTCCCAAAATCTCTCTCCGTCCTCCTGACTGTAAGACACTGAGACCACTGCGTCCATCTCACCACTGCTTGGTAAGAACCCTTGAAGGGACCCCCCCTGTAATGAGCCCGGCACTTCCTCACATTCCAGCAGCCTTAGAAGGTCTTTCTGATCGCTTTCAGAGAAGAGTAGGCCTGAACTCTGTGGAGTGTCTGGCTGCAGTATGCCAACAGAGGGAGAAATGCCCTCCTCTACAGACAGGCAAGGTGCAGGGTAGGAGAGATCATGGGTAGTTTTTGATGAAGAAGATTGCTGGAAAAGCTGAAGCTGGACCAAAAGTTCCTGAATCTGAGTATGGTCTTCATCTTTTACTGAATATTCCTGACTCGGTGTCTCTCCGTCTTCTACCTCTGCAATGGTAATCTTTGCGGCAGATTCCCGGGGATCTTCAATGGCTTCTTCTGGCTGTTCAGTCCATGTTTCAGTGTTTTTGGAGTGCCCTGGCTCCTTTACTGTGCCCCCTGGGGTGTCGATCATTTCTGTCTGGAGGAAGTTGCCGTCATCCATTTCTCCCACAGTGTCACCTTCGCTGGATGAGTCCGACTTCCAGTCTAAGGGAGGGGGCTCGATAAGGTTGAAAGAGTCCAAATCCTCCAGCTCAGGAATTATAAGGGCCTTCGAAATGGCAGCCTCGGATGTCTGACTGCAGAGTGCGTCTGCGGGGGTAACGTCTGACTCCGTACTCCCCGGCTCCTCTCCGAGGGGGTGCGCTGGGGTGCCTTCAGACCTATTGCAGTTCATTGCCTCTGTCTCAGGCATGGTATCAGTGGTTAATAATGGCATCTTGTCTGATACTTCCGTTTGGGAAGACAAAGGACTTTCCCCCATTCCTTCCCAAATGGCATCGTCCTGTTCCTCCATTTAGGTTTTATTATGGAATTAGGGACTAGGAAATGGAAGGAATTGGGGACACTTCAGTCTTTCTTAAGTAGCTTGGCATAAATCTAACTCTGCACAGGGGGCAGCTTCCAATTGCACGTCACTCCTACCAAATACAAAAATCACAGTTAGCTGAAACATAACCATGTGAAATGCAAACAGTTCATGAGCGTATTGGCACATAACAGAGGACAAGACAAATTACTCCAAAAGCAGCAGATGCACTCATTCAATAGAAACACTGGACTGGACACCCTGCAGTCCTCATGAGCAAAAGGTATACTAGTTTTCATTCACTGTAGTCATTATTCAGTCTAAGATTTACATCACCTGGCATTTCCAAAGGAACACCAGATGCTAATAAACAGGTAGCTCAAACACCAGCCTACACAGCAGCCAATGAGGATCAGAGTTTGACACCTCTACATTTAAACACCAGTCCCACCGTCACTAACGCACATATGATGCAAGCCAACCAAGGAGGACGTTGATCTGAGCAGATGCACTCATTCTACACAACCATTCAATGGAAACACTGCAGAAAAGCTAGACCCAACATCTGCAGTAGACTATAACTGAATAGAGAGAAGAAAGAAAAAAAAATCAATGGTTTAAAATTTCTCAATCCATTGTAATCACGTGTCAAGGATTTAGGTACCGGTTTAAACTATGCCTTCTGTCATCTTATCTTTGTTTATCGGATTACAAGTAAATGAGAAGTACCTTACATCAGCCCATTTCAAAAGTGCAACTGACAACACGGTTCAAAGTGCAACTGACAACACAGGAAAAATGTGAACCTTGAAAACAAACATACTATTAGTGGAGTATGATCACCAATGTATGAAATCTAAATATATTGAATACTCTATGAAGTATGAATAGAATCGTATCCCTGGTGATTCGAACTATCACAATCAGTGCTTACCGATAGATTTAAGCAATTTATTACATAGCAAATCAATAACCACTAGATATGTTTGTTTATTCCTTTAAAGAGGAAATACATCCGCTCCATGTAGTTGTACAATAATTTAATAACACACAGTAGCTGGTTAAAACAGCAGCTAACTCAATGATTATCAGTCCACCTACTTATAAATCGCTAGTAAACACAATACAGCACAGCTTGGTAAATACTAGCAATGAATCTTGCCAGAACACTGTAGTCTATTAGTAATAATATTACAATCATGACATAAAGCGAAGCGACGTTGAGATTCAATATTACTTGAGAGATGGGGTCATTCTTACGTGTCATTTGTTTTAAGAACTATTCAAGTCCACTTTCTTCAACAAGCATACCGTTTGAATGTTAAACTTCACCGGTAGAAAAGTTGACGTGCGTGGCAACAAACTTGCTAGCTATCTAGCTACCAAAACAAACAGCCAACTATTTGAGGTCGAGCTAAAGCATACATCCGATCTTCTGTTGCCAACATTTCCCCGGAGTAGGCAGGTCATGCTGGTTCGTTTGGCCTTGTTTTAAACATTTTTTTACAATAATGACATCTAGCTACTTATCAGTTTAGCTACAGCAATTAGAGTACTGTTTTTTTTTTTTTACCACTTCCCCCAGAGAAGAATCGCGCATGCGTTCAGTAGATCCCAGCCCAGTCCAATCTATTACTAAATCGTCAAACAACTTCAAAGCTATTGAATTGGTTTATTTGTCTGTTTATAATGTTATAACTGCCCCCCCTAAGAAATTATTAATGAGTTTGTTGCAATAAACAGCTTAACCAAATATACAAATACTTCTGAAATTTCCGTCATCAGAAAAAAATTGTCCATCTGGGAAGGAAATTAACACAATTTTTAAAATCATGAAATATACATGTTTATTGAAATTAAAATCTTTCCTAGATAACCCAAAACGGTTGAGGTTAACAGGTGAGGTTTACACAAATTTTACATTCTAGCAATCATGTGATACTTATAGGGACGGGTACAAGTTATTATTTTTTTTAACAGTTCTGATTTATATCACTTCCAGGCCTCCATGAACAAATATACAGCAATTAGGGACTGCATCATAAGCTTGGTACTTATACGGAGTTGAAATCAGAGCTTCCACAAAACTACATCCAGAAATCACCCGCCAAAAGGTAGAAAATCTGATTTGTTTAGTATGTTTGATCCCTCTTCCTCATTAGAAGAACTTTTTTGTTTTATATAATTACAAAAAAACTAGGCACATTAAATAAACTTGTTGTTGTTAGGTTATTATTGTTACTATTAATTTGGTAAGTTCCCTCATCCAGGGCACTTATAATAAAATCATTACACAACAGTAGTAACAGTGAATCCATGGCAGGGGTGCTAATTGAGGGCCACAGTGTGCACTGATTTTCCATTTGCAATTCCACATTGCCTCTGAATTTCTTTATTAGTCAATATTGGTAAACAAAATCCCCACATCTAGTGTTCCAGGTGAAAACTAAATTACTTCAATATATAAAAATACATTGAAGTAATAATTTAGATGTGATTTTCCTCTCACATGGAATATGCAGGTTCTGTTTGGTACACGGGCAACACAGAAATGTGTTGCCCCACTCTGGCACAGTAACTGTCAATCATGTTTACATAGAACATATTTCAACATACAGAATGTCTAATTTTATGCTGATTAGAAAAAATCTTTTGGTGTAGCAACCTATTTGCAGTTTAGTTAGTTAATATGACATGGCGTCAAAGTGCCAAAAGTTGTGTAAATCCGAATATTCTACAGAATAAATTCTGAAAACTGAAAATTTGGTTAGTCTGCCATTTAGCCGATGTGCAGATGTGCTATAGGTCAATCGGTTCAAGGAGTTAGAGTAGATTAACTTCAACTGCTCGCCACAGTGCTTTATTGGCTTTATAAAGTGTACAAATAGCATGATAATCTTCGTCATTATTTTTTTTAAATGACCAATTTCAACAGTATAGCTGGTGGGACCCTAATTAAAAGGCAAAGTGGAACGAAAACCTGCAGTCAAGGTTGCCTTTGGACACCCTTATTAGGGTCAAACTGCAGTCCTCATGACCAAAAATTATACTAATTTTCATTCACTGTAGTCATTATTCAGTCTAAGATTTACATCACCTGGCATTTCCAAAGGAACACCAGATGCTAATAAACAGGTAGCTCAAACACCAGCATACACAGCAGCCATTGAGGATCAGAGTTTCACACCTCTACATTTAAACACCAGACCCGGCGTCACTAACGCACATACGATGCAAGCCAAGCAAGGAGGAAGTTGTGCCCAGAAGTCCCACCAGCCAACTAGGAAAATAACCACCCCACAAAAAACCAGGGGGCATCCAATGAATTGCATTGCACAGGTCTGCCATGCTGCTGAGTAAACTGAGGAGTTCTCCCTGCACCGCAACACTCACGTGCACGCCTGCATCACTGAAAAAGAAACAGACAATATTCAATGCAAAAATGGGGTCAGCTGCTAAATAAAATTATCAACTATTTTAAAGACCTTCTTCAACTGCCTGTTTTTTGACAAGTAAATTTAGTAGGCACCTTCATTTCTAGATGCATTTTAAGTTAAATAAATTAAATAAGTCTATAATCTTAGTCTGCAACTCCATTAAAATCTATGCTTTCTTTGTTGTGATTTAACATCTCTTGTTTCAAGTCACTGACGCTTCACCTGCAACATGTAGTTAACTCACCTATTCGTCTGCCTGGTCCTCCCGTTTGTCTCAAGTCTCTTCTTCAGCACCAAAAGGACTCTAATAGACCTACAGGAGAGACATGGCACATGACGTCACTGCGACCACTTACTTGTAGGTATTTTTAAAATAATTTTTTAAAGCTCTGGAAACAGGCCCAGACTAATTAATCTTTCACCTGAGAATGCCAAGCAGCAGGGAGACACCCCACAGTAAAGTACTAAGCGTCCACCAATTTTCAGACTTGACGCCGATAATCTTGGCGTCAGCAGCCCACGCAACGTGCTCAAAGGGGTAGTAGAGCTGATCGGCTAAATTATTCATCACAGACATCCAGCGCAACACAGGGTCATTCTCCTAAGTGTACAGAGTAATGGTAAATATTACCATCATTTTAATGATCAGCGTGCATTTTTATGTTAAATTAAACAACTTTGAAATTATAAAAAATAAAGTCAAACCAGGGAACGACAGTCTCCTCACCGAAGCTCCTAGACCGTAGTTCCAGGAGTAGGCGAACATTGAGAGGTCATCAAAAAGCCGAAGCACAGTGCGGCAGTGACTGAGTTCGGCTGAGAACAGCAACAGGCTCTTTCCCAGTTCGGATGATCCTCTTGCTTTCTGGGATAAGAGCCCTCCAACCAGCTGGGTCCCATAGCACAGAGTTCTAATCTAATATCCACATAAATAATTGTAACATTACTTCTGCATGCAATCTACACCCAAGGTTCTCTAAAAAGTTGGTAGCTAAACAAATCAGCACCATCGCTTACCACTTTATCTCTTCCCCTGTAGGACTCGAGTACATTCACTAACGACTCAGGCATCTTGCACGAATTTAAGAAATGTCTTGAGTAGTTACTTTTTATGGTAAATAAATCATAGCAAGCGATAAAATAGCTATAATAAGAAAAGAAAAATCAGCTAAATTCCGCGATAGAATATTTTTCCTCAAAATGCACTCAAATTAAATTATGTTTTGGTATTTGGTTAAAAGCCATACTTATTTTTTCACAATTGGACTTTGACGTCTTATCCAAACACGAGTAGAACAGGAAGTACATTCGTAGTAAATACGAATCTAAAACAGCGTTTTAGCAGATCATTTAGCAGATGCTCTAATTCAGAGACTTACAGTGAGTGCATAAAATTAAAAAATATCTCATGTTCAAATAAAGGATTCCCAAACATAAAGTCCGCCAATCCGCAAAGAGACTTCTAAAGGTTCTTCTTCCGGTATAAATTTCGAAATAAAAGCCCTATATTTTCCCAATCACAAACAGGCCTTTTTAAAGTATTGTGTTTCAAGTGAAAGTATGAATTTATTTAGTTAATAACATGTATGTATTATTTTACCAATACAATATAGTAAAATATATAAGCTTATTATTTTTTCCAAATTTGTATGTAACCTGGCTCTTATTCAGTTGGAGAATAATTTGCAATGTGCTGATCACATGACACAAGTCCGGTCCTTCTACAAATCCGTTATATGGTCTACCCTCGCGTCACTGATATAACTGTGCATGGATAATCAAAGGAATAACATCGCGTGTATTTTACAGATATGTTGTCTTTCAGGAACCATGAGGCATGCGCGCATTGGTTTCCCAACTTTTCTTTATTGCGGAAAGAAGCTACTGCTAGGAATCAAGCCATGAAGAGAACCAGTGCATTCACATCTGTAGGAGTACGAGCATAGAAAATAACCTCTTCTAACTGGCACAATGCCTATGTTTCTATACACAGTTTAGTTTAATGAAAATAGCACTTGTCATGATTTGTTTGCAATTCCATCTATTGATGGAATTTAGGGGGATGGAGGTTTTAAATTGATTTCTGTAAGGTTATATGGGAAATTAGGGGTTTGTTGGTGAAACTGTTTTAAATTTTCCGTTTGCTTTTTGACATTTCTTCATGGGACTGGTCAAGGGGCAGGACCTGAGAGTGACTAGCTTTACTTCACACCTCGCACAGTTGTTGTCGGTATGCAGCTCTCCACTGGTTGAAAGCCACCGTTAATCTAAAATAAGAATAGTCAGTTAACTGTCACCTTTTAACCTGTGCGTGTTCACAAGTATTTATGGTTAAATAGGTTCCCTGTCTCTAGAGTGGCGTAAACGTGGGTACTCTCGTACCCAAAGGATTACACGCAAAATAATTTCTATCAAAAAACTTTATTTAAAATAAAGTAGATGTTTAAAGCACACACACCTTAATAATACATGGGGCAGTATGATTCTAACATTTTTCAGACAAAAGTAATTCTTCCAGCACTGTACAAAATGTTCATAGTGTATTACACACTACTAATTTACAAATGAAAACATGGATTGGACACACAAGTTTCTTTTAATAGGTTAGTTGTTATTTGGGAGTTCTTGAGCCACTGACATGTCAACACAATCCTAATGGTTTTCTGGTTGTACAGATTCCTGGTGTGCATAGTAATTGCGTAGAGCTTTCTTTAAAAAATTCTCAGGTCGCAGGGATATACCCACACAAAATGTGACATCCATCCAGTAATAGTAATTACAGCATTCTTCAGTATCTTCAGAATTTAAATTGTGGTGGAGTCATTATCATAGACGTCTGGGACAAACAGATTGGGAAATAACATAGAAAAAACATTTTTATGTTTGCACAATTTTGTCAATCAAATATCATTTTTTTCATAAAACTGAGATCCTGAAATGATATTATGCTGAGATTACAACTTTTATGGTCCCTGAGCCTGAAATGATAAGGTTGTTGGAAATTAAATGTGATAAGAAAAACAAACACAATCAGATCTTTGTGCAAAGCAAGTTTACTTAATGCAAACGCACTGTATTTATGTCTGTGTCTTTTTCCAAGTTTATGTTGTTGTTGTTTTTTTAAAATCTTATTTTCTAGTGAAAGCTCAACCATGAAAATAAATGTAGGACCAGACTAGTAAAAAAACTGAAATGATAAAATTAGCTTAGTGTCATTTGCGTATACAGTTCAGTATAGAATACTTGGAAAATACAGACCTGTTGTGTTATCAAATTCATCGTATTGTCCCCCTTCCCTGAAAAAAAACATGCACACAAAAATAGTTACTACTGATAACTAAAATTTAAGACTAATAAGACTTAAATGTCGAGCACATAAATATCACGAACATCACTGTCTGTGTACTGTGCTTCGTTTTACTCAGCAATTAATAAATAACAATCTGTCCTGAATAAAAGTTCAGGCCACGAGGTGGTTATTTTAGTGTTATGACTTTACACCAAATATACCTGGTATATGCCTCAGTATATGATGTTAGGAGAGAGTATTAAGTTTTCATAGGTGTGATTAATGGAAAAACTGTACGCACATATTAAGTAGGAGTAGTCTGGGTGCATATCCATCTGTAAAAGGCAGAAATACTCTTTTAGGAAATACATCACACTTATATTGCATTTGAAACACATGCTGCCATGCAAACTCTAGTTCGGTTCTAGACTACATATAGCGATAAATAATTGTACTGCACATAAAAACAGGCATATTAATTTATGAGGAATGATGAAAATCGGGTTAAAGCCTTTTACTGGTTTATGACACAAGGGGGCACCACATACATTTTCCTTGTCCATTGCGACACAATGCCTTCTTGTTGACGATCTTAATGACTTCTAGTATTTCTCCAGGAACCAGAGGTAGATCCTTCCCACCTCCCTTCTTGCTGGGGGCGTTCGGGGCAACCATAACTTGGTACAGCACGTTTATCGGCCCTTCAAACTGAGAACACGCAAACTCATCATAGTTTCAGATATCTGTTCAGCTTAGGTGATCTTAGTTTTATACGCATGTTCTTATCAACAAGATCAGATGATGAACAAAAGCACAAACCCGAGACCTAATTTACCAATGGCTGTTACCATGAGGAAAATTGTTCAATTAAGAGCAATTATTATATTATTTTGTCTGTGTGTCAACATGCTCATTCCTGCATGTTCCAACTTTATCTAACTAACGGAAATTCCAGTTTTACTTTCTACATAAGAAAGATAATGTGAATCACATACTACAAAAGAACTGAATGAAAAAGGAAACCAGAATTTACCTTAAACTTTTTTCTAAATTCCTTTTCCTCCTTTTGTTGCTTCTTGCTTTCTAGTCTAGAACAAAATTAAAATAAAAACAATTATATATCTCTAATTTAAATTGCACGTAAGCCCTATGGTAACCAAACAGTCAGTCACAGTTTTAAACATTCAATTGCTCATATCAATTTACTTTAACCAGAGCTATTGGTAGAATATATGATGCACAAATATTAAATTTGAGTACTTTTGTTATGTGATTAAGTGATACTCATTATCTAAATTCAAGATGATATTGCTGGGCTTTGGATTAATGGCATGTTCCTTTGTTTTGACTGAACATTCTTTAATAGAGCAGGAAATTAGAACATTGAATTGTATTTATTGTCATTAAAATAAATTTTAAAAATCTGCAGTGTTCACTATACCCTTTTTAAATACATAACATTAAGCTCTTAGTACATTTGCCTACATTGATTTGTGTACAAGGTAAAGCATTCATGGCATATCTGAATGATATGAAAATAAAGGAATTGCACCTGAGCTCAGGTGGCGGAGGAGGAAAGTCATTCGGTATCTCTAGTTTCAGATTAGGCTGCACGTCATCATACACCTCATCTGGGAGTGGAAAAAAAGGGTCTTACTGCATGTTCCAGTGAGCGGCATTTAATGTTCAATAATTGATTGCTTTTAAATTATGTGGCTCTTAGTATCCTCACCATCTTCCTGATTTATGCTACTGTGAAAAGAAAGAAACAAATTTTACTGCAGGTACATAATGTATAATGCTCTTAGATCCAGACGTTTATAACTTGGGGGCATGTAAAAGAATACACTGAGAAAGGACCTTTTCATCTGATCGGAGAAGCCTACGTCATCGTAGAATTCATCGTCTTGCACAGAGGGTGGTGTGGGGAAGCAGGACTCAATGGATTTAGAAAGGATGCTGCGTTTCACCTCCTCATAGTCCACATCCACACAAGTATTGCTTATGTAACCATCTGCACAATAGGAAAACACATTCTTTCAATGGTGCACATTTCCCACTGCTGTGCAAAAAGGACGCACATTCAGCCCATGTGTAGAAGCAGCCCGTAAGACATTCTACTCACTTCAAACATCTTTTAATGTAAACGTCATTATTTGAACGCGCTTTATGTGTTTTAAAATGTATCCACTACTGTGCAAAATTCTTAAGATGCATTCAGAAGTTACAATATTTAGATTTGACATTTTAGGCATTTAACAGACCCTCCTATCCCGATCGAGGTACAAAGTGCAGTAGTTTATGGGTTAAAATGCAATATGAATATTGGCTGTACTGAATCCTGAAAAGTTGAGTGATGTGATAAGAGTAGGAATGTAAGGTTTAATCTTTATATGGCCATATTCCCTGTAATACTGGGAAAAAAGTCTGACAAAACCCTTCATCACCCCTGATTCTATGTGAGAGAGGGTCTTGACTCACAGGTGCCAGTCAGTGTGCGGGCTAGCCACTTTCCCTCTGGGTTGTTTTTAACTCTAATAATCTCCACGCTGTCTCCCTGCCGTAACACCAGGTCATTCTTTCCCCCCTGCCAGTTGTGTCGAACTCTGGCCGTGTGGAGAACCTCTATGGCTCCAGTCATCTGCAAAAAAAAACATAGATGAGGATTCGCAGGCGTCACATTTACTACGTGATCTACATGTACATAGGCCTGTTATATATTTGGGACCAGACATTTGTAAAGTCCGGCGGGCGATAAAAATAAAAAAAAGCTAGTAACGGAACGAGTCAATTAAGCGAACAACCGTGATAAGTGGTTGTAACGTGGCCTTAAATTGCACACCTTAAATTTCTTCCTGTAGGTGTTCTCTATCCGCTGTCTTTCCTTCTGTTCTTTGCTCCCCAGCTCACGCTGATTCTGCGACTCTTTGGCCGGCTTCTTGGCAGGGCTGATTGGCTTGGGCATCTCTTCTCTGTTTGGATAAAGAGTCTTTGCTGCTTTCTATCATTCCTTTTCTTTCTCTCACTTACTTCCTTTTACCTGCTTCTTACTGTAATTTTACGGCGGAAGGCTGAGGGAATTCAATTCTTTACACACACACACACACACACACACACACACACACACACACACACACACACACACACACACACACACACACACACAAACTAAATGATCTATTGTAAAATTGCTGACAATCCAATGGGTTCCATACATTCTTTATCTCATTTGAATAATAATAATAATGATAATAATGCCCTCAATAAATTGTCTAATTACGTTTCATCCTGAATCAAAAGTTTTCGAATAAACCTTCATACTTACTCATCACTCATCATCTCATATAATTTCTGTGGATCACTTTCCTTTAGACCGCCAATGAAGTCACCAACGAAAAGAGGAAACAACAAGTGATAAAAATAATACAATACATATTCAACAGTTTTATTTTATTTCTAATTTTAAAATTAAAGTTAGCTTCAATGGACACTGGCAACACAAGCTGAAGATCTTTTCATTGTTTCCACCAGCAGAATTATTGAGCCTGAAGAGTTAACGCCGGTGCTCACAGATACTCACATTACGTAGCAGTACAAAAAATTGGCCTCTCTCTCACCTCATCTTCATTTATGAAACTAGGTTCTTCCCAGGACTCTGAATCCAAAAGAGATCATGAATTTTACATTGATTGCTTTACTTAACCATGCCGGATGCAGCACATGAAGTACTTACAAAGCCTTCATTTTAATTGTCATTACAGGTGAAAGAAAGGAAAAAAACTCATAACGCATAGAGGTGTGTAGAATTAGTATCTGAGCAACACGATCTGTTTGATGTCAGGACTACCGGATTTCATTAAAGAGACATAGCACACATAGTCAAAATTTTAAGATAACAAAAAAGGGTGTCATATTTTCACGGAATCATTCAACAGGAAGTGTTCTAGTTTGCTTTTTTTCAGTGTTATAAATTGGACTATACATTTAAAAAAATGAAGTTCAGTGAAAGCAGTTCATTTTAATACGGCACAGCACAAAAAACTCTTTCTGAATTGTGTTAATTGTATAAGCTACAACACATTAATAAATTCACTTTCTTTCAGTAGTCAACGTTTTTTATTTATTTAATAAAAAACCTGAAATTACTATACATTCGACAAAATTTCGGCGAACGTCCAGACGTTGCACAGAACCGCAAAACACTAGTAGATACAAGTCATACATAAATGGACTAAAGGTAAGGTAAACCATGCAGATCACTAAAATAAGTATAATAATGAGCCTACATATTCAGCATACATGGGCTATATTCCATTCGGTGTTAAGCAATTCATTGTCCAAACTGAAATATGCTAAAACGTTAGTGTCTTTCCAATTTATCTGTTTATCTCACTTACTCAACAATAACTTATAATCTCCCGTGAGGTGAAAATAACCTCTGTTAAATCAAATCTGACAACGATACCACGGTGTTGTTTCCACAGACAGTCCTGCCTTACCCTCTTTGTATCCAGGCGGTGGTGGAGGCGGTGGTGGGAGACTGTCAATGTCATCGTAAGTGTCCTGCATATCCACTTCCTGGCTTTGGAATGATAAGGATCAGTAGACACACCATAAGCAAAATGTCCTAATTCCATACATAATAATGATGTCAGGTCTTAATAAAGTAAGTCTACCGAATTTTATAAGCTTATACGTTTCAATTTATAAGTTTATCCCTTACTTTTACTGGTTTTACCTTTTAGGGGGAAAAAAGTATATATATATATACACACACACACACACACACACACACACACACACACACACACACACACACAGAACAAAAGGGCCTGGGTGGTATCTCTGAATACATTTACGGAAATAATACGAATTTAGAATGCGGAAAAAATTAACTGAATTTCTGAGAATCAGAGCTACCTTCTTTTTTCATCACATTTACTATGAGACCACGCAAATTATTAGAGACAAATGATCCAAACATAACATCTTACAGCAGGCTTCAAGTCTCTGTATCAATTCCAACAAAGAATTGTACTTTTAAACTAAAGGGAAAAACACATTTATCAAGATTACGCCATTCACAACTATTTTTCTCAACATAAAAGAACAAAAACCTTTAGGTTAGTCTAGAACATTCATGATTAAGTTGTTCAGTTTGTTTTAATTATATCAGTCTAGTTTGCTAGATATGCAGTTAACACAAAGCTCAAATCAATGGGCATTCTAAAGGGAAACTAATTTCCCCTTCATTGTGAAAATTACTGTGTCGGATTCATAATTGGGAATGGCGATTTTTCAAACCGATCTGAAAGAATTTGAAATGGGCAATTTTAACATTATTCGTTAAATAGTCATGTAAAAGACTCCCCCCCCCCCCCTTAATTATCAATCCCTCCATTACCTAAATATGAGCAAATGGTAAAGAAGAGGTACTCACACAATTGAGGCCTGCTGGTTTAAGCTTCTGGGCTTAACTGGTCTTGGTGGGCCCGGTGGACTAAATTGCCTGATGAGGGATGGACCATTGCCTCCTGAGAAAGACATCAAGCTCACATAAACATCAATGGCGTTTCACTTCTCACACAGCCTTGTCAATTATTTGGCTGTCCTTCATGGCTGAGGGAAAAGGCCCTTGTTTTACAGACATTTAATACATTCAAAAGAAGATTTCCATTTTCTTTTGGTGAGGAAAGAAGTACAGAAAGATCTTACCGTTAGTCTTTCCAAACGCTGGGCGCACAGGTATCTGTGGAACCGAAGCTACTTTACGAAAAATGTCCAGGTTAACGTAAGGGGGGCGTTTAGGCTTCAGGGGCCTAGGTCCCTCAGGGGGCAGGGTCCTTCTGAGGGGGGGAACTTCAGCTATGTTCCTCCGGGGGCGCAGTGAGGACGTGGCGGTTGGAGCCGGCTTGGTGAAAGGTCCCTTCTGGCCCGGAGAGTGCATCTGCATCATGTTCTGCAACAACTCCCCAGAAGCTCTGACTCTTAACGGTTTCTCAATGTCTGTAGGGGCTACTTTGGGTTCTTGGGGGACATGGACGGCGCGGCAAAATGGTGGCGGTCTGGGAAAAACACCAGATGGTGCGGGCCTCTGACTTGGTGCCACCTCAGCGTCACTCATCGTTGGCTTGGGAAGCTTGTGCAAATCCGTCAATGGGCGAAGTCCTGGCAAGGGTTTAGGAATGGGCAATGTCTTAGGTCTGACAGCTCCATTTGCTGGAGGTTTGAATCCCATCGATGGACTTCCTCTCCCAAATCCTGGCAGCTGGACCCTCTGGGGGCCACCACCTCCGGCATCAGCCATTTCCACCTTAGCATGAAATTTGGCCCTTAAAGCCTTGACATCCAAATTCTCCTCCTGTCAGAGATGAGTCAGAAACTGAGATGCGCTATGATCAAGCAGCAAACAGCAAATGAAGCAGCAACAAGACCTGCCCCTTTCCCTTCTCAAGGCTCTACATACCTTCACCTTAGAGAAAGTGAAACTCAACCCACTCAACCCACATTCTATCATAACAGTAAACCTAAAACCTACACAAGTAGACTCACAAAATGTCTTCATTAAACTCTGACAAAGAAAAGGATATCTAGTATTGGTTATCAAAACAAATTCAAGTCTAATGTTTTTGTGTGTATTATTTTAATTTCAAGACTCATTACTGTCAACAATACTGGAAAAGGCTAGATTTTTGGCATCCACATTGAATCGTTTTTGTCTTCTATGTAAACATATACATAGCGAATCTGGAATACTCTGACACATGAGACCTCTTTGGCATAAACATTTTTTCCTGGAGTGTGCACCTCACCTAGTCGTCAAAAAACTAACAGTTAACAGCTGCGAATACGTTGTGGTTAGATTATAAGGCCACCTGATATAATGGCAACCACACTAGCTCAGAGATCCATCTGCTAGGAAGAGAGAAGACAAAGAGAGTCAGAGCAGCTGTTCTTCTGACAAATGGGATCGGTATTGACTACATCTTAGAAGCATACTCCCTTCAGTTGTGAAGCCATCTCATGACTAGGGAGATTATTGTGTGAGGAGGAAGCGTTTATGAGAAACTGATTCCTTCTCTGCTTGTCAGGTATTCTAAGTTAATAATTGGTCAAATGTAAACTTTGA
Organism: Hiodon tergisus; assembly: GCA_025775045.1. Lineage (NCBI taxonomy): Eukaryota > Metazoa > Chordata > Actinopteri > Hiodontiformes > Hiodontidae > Hiodon > Hiodon tergisus. Next base: position 839 of record JAOVYW010019801.1, on the reverse strand, counting down.
AAGAGGCAGCCAAGCAGGAAACACTACCAACCACACAGAAGGGCTCACACGTCAAAATGTTGTAACTATGGTAGCCATAGATACAATAGTCAGAACCTTCACAGTTAACCTATCAGATGCATGCATTAGCTAGTAGAGACTATGTTCAAAGACGCAGGAAATAAGCACAGTCTTTCTTATCTCTGCTTCTCATAACACTGCAAACAAAGCATGGCTTTGCAAACACAATGCAACTCCCAGCACAATAGTTTCCTTTTTTTAACCTTTCAGATCTAGTCTATGAACTGCTTCACTTCTACAGCACATTTCCACAACTACGTCTGGGAACAAACAAAAACACTGGCAACCGCTAATCACACTTTACATTTTAAACTGCATTTAATAGCTTTTATCTTTTTGTAAGTACCTTATTTCTTCTGTCCATAAAAATGATCTTTCTAAAAAGACAGTTATCTCTCATGACAAAATGTGTGGTGAAAATCCATCAATACAATATATGTAATATAATTCCATATAATCACAATTAAAACAAGGTATTCAAAAATTCACAACGAGAACCGAAATCTCAAACCAAAAATGTAAACTATAGGCTAAACAAAGATTCTATGGAAAGTGAGTATTTAAAAAAAAAAAAAAATTTATTCCTGGAACATCTTTTTAAAATGTGTAATTATTTGAGACTAATTATATTTGTATAAAATGTGCGATAACAAATAAAGTCTGATTGATTGAATTAGACAAATAATGTTTATGTGGAAATATATGAGCAAATATTTAGACTGTTTTTTGTTTTGTTTTTAAAGTATTTTCACATGGTTATTAGATCTGTTCAGATATAT
>JAOVYW010019772.1:5543-33889 GCA_025775045.1 Hiodon tergisus | reverse complement strand
CCTTTGCAGCTTTAACAGCTTCCACTCTTCTGGGAAGGCTTTCTACAAGATTTTGGAGTGTGTCTGTTGGAATTTTTCCCCATTTTTCCAGAAGAGCATTTGTGAGGTCAGACACTGATGTTGGACGAGAGGGCCTGGCTCTTAATCTCTGTTCTAGTTAATCCCAAAGGTGTTTGATAGGGTTGAGGTCAGGGCTCTGTGCAAAAAATCTGATGATGTTTTTGGTCATATTTTTCAGAAATAAAGAAAATTCTAAAGGGTTCACAAATTTTCAAGCACCACTGTGTAATATATATAAATTAAATTGTAGGCCAGGTGTGGCTAAATCAGGTTCTTGTGGACAGCAAGATTTTAATGTTTTTGTTCTAGCTGACCTTCTACTTGGAGTCTAATTGGAGTCATTATTTGGATTAGAAAAAAAAAACAATTTAGATAGTGATTTTTATCCAGAAACAAAAAACAAAAAAAACCTGCAGGCTCTATGGCTCCTGGCAACCAGGGTTGGCCACCCCTGATTTAGACTAGGTAATATCCCTAAAGTGTTGAACCCTATATTGGAGGAAACCGCTGGGAATTCAGAATGAATTAATTCCCTGTGTTCTGGCTTGAAAGCCACTGGGCACGCCACCTATTAACGATACAATTATGTGACGGAGTTATGAGCGCAGTGTGCCAGACAGCTTGGCTTTGCTTCGCGATTGTTCCCAGTGGCTATAGGGTCAGCATCATTCAGGTGTGCGTCATGCTAGGTAGCAGACGTTAATGGGAATTCAATTAAATCATATTCTCTGGAATAAACACTTGTAAGGTCCCTTATCAATGTACTTAGGTCTTTTATTAAAATGCTCAAATGCCAATGTGGTCTTGTATATAGAACAGTTTACAGTCCAGCAAAACTGGAGCAAGAGCAATTTTCTCTATTCTGATTAAAATCTATAATCTTTAAAAAGAGTCTGACAAGCATCTTAAATTAGAAAGAGTGACCAAAAAGTTCATGCAATATACTAATTTTCAAATTTCCAGAAAACTGTCCAATATTCCCCTTTAAGGAGCAAAAGATCTAGCAACCCTGCTGCTTACTTAGCAATCTGCTGAGGAGGATTCAGCATATGTAACAGTATATTCACTAGCACAACGAAGAACTGGGTGGAAATATTCCCCATTTCCCCTGCAAGGATTAGAAGACTTTCACCTGGCCACCCTGTTGCTAACTGAGCTAATTCCGCCCAGGATTCAGCTGTTCAAGTGGCATACCTATAGAGTATGTCCTTCTCAGCCTTGGTATAAAAATAAATTAAAAACTATGTTTTGTTCTAATAGTGCTGACACAGATTTGGGAAGCAGATGGAGGAGATTTATTATATTTAAACGGTTGGTAAGATTTATCTTGACTTGGAGGACTTGAAATGATTGTTGACTTTCCAATCGATGAGTTCCCCGTTTTTAAGTTTTTTTGTCCAACAATGTAACTGTTGCACCCCACAGTTACACGGTTCAGGAGTGATCAAGCAGAGGCCAGATGTTGTGTCCTTTACTCTCTGCTTTTTACCCCAATACATGAACACTAATTGGGTTGCGAGGTAACCTGATTACCTGATCCCTTTCATTGAGTCCTTATGCATTCCCTACAGTGGAACTAGCCGCTGATGGACCAGGGAATGGTAACACCCAGAGCCCACCAACACCCAGATTGTCGACCCCTTGTTACTCACCAGTATCAGAAACTTGTCCACTGAGTTCTGTTAGGTGTGTCTCGGTGAAGGCGCCGAAGCCGTGAGGATGATATTCACTGGACAATCACTTCTCCAGTGGCCCTGCCGCCCCCACTTCCAGTAGAGCAGCCCTGGACGGCTGGCTTTCATAGACCCGAGGGCCGGACTAGAGAAAGGCCAAATAAGCTGGGGGAGGGTGAGAAGTACCAGAGAAGTAAGCTGGTGCCATATCAGCCAAACTGTGGGTGATCCCCAAACAAACTGCTTGAAGGACGGTCATCTCAACCACCTGCTCAGCACTGTTCTCTCCGAGCAGCAGCCACCACCCACAGGAGTTGCGGAGCAGCATAGTTCTCTGTAGCTATTCACCCAAACAATTCCATGAATATCTCGGGGCCAATGACCCAGGTTGTGGAGGGGTATGTTGAGTGGAGGGACTATGCCTGCACCAGAGGCTGAGACCTCTTGATGCAGGAGCTCTACCAATGTAGCCTGGTCAGCCTTCTGGTTACACTGCAGAACCTGATGATGTTTTCTGCTGCAAAATAGTTAATAAAGAAATCTTTGTCGTACTCCCCTCACAGTTTCCCTACTAACATAACAAACTGAAACCTTAAACCTTGTTATGCAAATTGTAATGCAAAGCTGACATTTATAGGTTTTAAAATGCAAAGCTTGCTATTATTGGGCATTGGCAATTACTCAGAGACCCTGAGATAACAGAAAAGGACTATATAGCCATAAAGGTCAAATGTATGCTGCTGATAGGGTTTTGGATTATAGGCAGATATTGCATGGTTGTCAAATTGTTCCAGTTACCCTGTCCTGAAATAATCCTGTCCTTCTAGAGTTTAAAATAAACAGAGAGTAAACTAAAATCAATAAATAGTTATCTTTTTAATCGAAAAGCGAAAGTTTTTACAGATATTCTCACATACAATTTTATCGGACAGTCAACATTATAATCAAAGAAAATGTGCATGGTCCTGTAGCTTCCTGCCCGTTGAAGAATAGAGCCTCTTCCCAGGACATATATTATTCATGTGGAAGACTGCTTTCTCCTGCAAGCTATAGTTATCACCCCTTTCAGCAACTTCAAACACAGAATACAGAAGTCAAAGGCATTTTAATTAGTTCAATAGCATTAATGTGTGGCTGTTCTTCTGGGAGTATCCGGATGTCAACGCAGCTCCGTGGCAAATTCCAGAAACATTATTATTATTTTAGAAAAGCAGTCCTCCACAGAATCCTACTACCACTGCACTAGGCAACAAGCTGGCAGTCTTGGATTTTGACAAGTGACCCTCCTGAAAATTCCTTGCAGATAATTTGGGTTTCTCTCATCCTCTGGTGATCCTCAGCTGAATTAATGATTGATTAGTTTAACCTGGGAGAAGCTACTGATACAGATTGTACCATGGCTCTCATGTCCATTACAGTGTATCAGAATGGATAATTTAAAGTGTAGTAATATTTTAGTAAAACGACAAAAAAAAGAGGTCTCATTAAGAGATCAAGTCTTAAAAAGACACGTGGATGGATACCTGTTAAAAGGTTTTCTCCTCCCCACCTCCTCGTTATGACAGCATATTTTCTTCAGCATACTACTACATGAAAAACCCCTTAGATAGATTGAGAGCACCTGGAAACATGCACTGGAGGACACAAATGGGAAGCTTACACGTTCTGCAAACACTGAATTCAAACTGATCTTTGACTGATTTAATCTCAGGGAAAAAATTACTCCTGTCTGATGGTTCACTGCTATCTGTGGCTGTTATAAAGTGGGGAGGAAGCTTGGCCATTATGTTCACAAAAAAATGATTCGCTTTGTGCTATGTTCCTTCTAATTGGCTACAAAATACTACATCTTCTTTAACAAAATGATATACATTATATGTCTGACTGAAGCTTTTAAATTATTTGTCAGTGTATTATGTTGCCAATATTTTAAGTGTTAAGCTGTATGAAAAGAGGAGCCAAGCTGTGCTGGGTAAGGGTGTCTGCTAAGAAAAAGGAAAGTAATTGTAAAAGCATCTACATGTGGGGGAATCTAATCAAATATTGACAACCTGCAGCGGCTTAACAGATGTTCTTGCTCATACTGCTGTGTTAAACAAGGCCTAAATCGGCTGTAGGCACCTGAGAAAGGGGGTGCGTGCTTGTTTATCATTTTTAATATCAGTGAGATTGTAGACCAGCTCGTTTGGCTGTTGTATTGCTGTGCACTATAGGAGGAGGGATGAAAACAAAAAACAATTATAACCTAGAAACAGCTGATCTTCCACAATTCCACTCTCATAGCTGCATTGCCTTTTATTGTGTTTATTATCATGACTGTCATGAGAAGCCGTTTGAGATGTTCTTGTTAAATGGTATACAAATAAAAATAATAAATATTATTATTGTATCCCATTTTTTATTCAAAGCAACGAAAAAGAACATGTTGGCCCTGTTTGGTGCTGCTGAATGTGTAGTTTTGGGGAAGACCCAGCCTTCTGGCTGAGAGGTATAACAGAAGTAATGATGTATAAAAGAAGAAAATTTGTGTAAAACCCATCTGCTCCACCAAAAGGTGCTCCAAAAGGCTGTGAAGACATTTTCACTATTCCAAATAAACATCACCCCTTTGGGGTGTCTCCAAAGGGTCTTTCAGTCTGGTTTCCCTTCACCCATACCTGCTTACACCTATTCTATTTCCATTTGTCATCTGTATATCTCAGTATCAGGAAACAAGACGGTCACAGACAGGAGCCCTGGAAGGCCTGCGTAGCAAACCCAAGGCAACTAAGGCTGAAAACTGCCTGGGAGGTTGTTTAGACAGCTACTTGTTCCTCATTCTCATAAGAGTACTTTACCAAATGTCTTCAAATTTCAGATGATGTTAGGATGGAACACTCAGTTTTTGGATTATAATTAATTAATCTGCAGTGCAGAAGAATAAATACAAGAGATTATGCCCAGGTCTTCTGCCCAGCATAACCCCAATCATGAATCAGATCAACTAAAAGATGGCTTAGGGAATGCATAACATGTGTTGAATTATCCAATCAAAACAGTAAAGCAAAGAGTTCAGGATGTCGGTTTTAATTTTAATTACAAACATATTTATATTGGTCACGAATGAGAGGAGCATAGATGACGAATTTATGTGAGCAAACAGTTGGTTAATTTTAAAACAGTTGACAGTTGGTTAATGTTTTTGTAATATTCAAAAGCAAACAGATGTCTGCCTGTCTCCGCTCACTGCAACCTCTTTAAGGTGAAAGGTCAACACCATCACTATTCCCTGCATACATCTGAACCAAAGCTGCCAGATTCTCTGTACAAACTTTTTTTTAAATTGATAAAAATGCAAACAAGTTTTTTTTTTTTTTTTAACCAATCTCTTTATGTTCTGCAAGTTATTTCAGCCCAGCTTGGTCTGGAAGGGCAATGCTATAATCTATGTTACTGAAGGTCATTTTAGTATCATTAGAACTTTTTGTTCTTCTTTTAAGTGGGGATATGAGCAATTTCCCTGGTAATGGTTTTAATGAATAGCGACTGCCACCTGTGACCAGTATCCAGCTAGTAATAGCAATGTAAAACTAACCTGGAACATTGTGACTCGTCTGTCTGCAGGGAATGTGGAGGCTAATGAGGGAGACGCCCACTGGTTCCTGTAGGGAATTACTCAATGATTACAGAGTTTTATAATGCATGTCATCTTCATCGGTAGATGCCAGGAGCTGGAGACAGAACCAAAGAAACCAAAATAAAATAGTGTGGTGAAATCGCACGAGGCTGCCGAAGAAGCGAAGCTGCAGACTGAATAGTCATTCTGGAGACCGTCAACCACTCTCACCCACCACTTCCGCCCATTCCTCTCTATGCATTGTTTTCACTATTTCGGCAGGAACTTCCAGAATGGGAACACTGAATAGCTTGTTTGTTCTGTTTTTTTTTTACATTTTTCTTTCTTAAAATAACGCGATTGACGGGACAGATTCCCCATCTTCTCGTCTCATCTCAATTCTGATTTATTACTGTGTTTTATATAATATTAGCCAACATGTTTCACAAAGACAAACAACAGATTTTTCCCGGGTTGTCCAGCTTCCTAAATGAAATGTAGCTGGGCTTATTCTCTAGTATCTTTCTATATAAGTGCTACAACAGTATATTCAATGAGCAAGCTACTCCATATCAGGAACTCTATCACATGAATTTACCAACTGGGCTCAAAAGTATTTTACATTATTTGTAATGGTAACATCAGAAAAAGAAAAAAAAAACTTGGACAGACACTACATGTGAATATGTTAATTCAGTGCAAGTTTTTAAAAAAAAAGTTGTTTGACAATTAAAATAAAATAAAATAAAAAAACTTCTCAGTATAGTATGACAGTATACATCTTTGTTGTCTATATGAACTCCCAAAATGATGGTCAATGCTTAGTATGTATACAATAAAGTTAGGATTATACACACATAAAAAAATAATTTAATAGTCCCTTTTAAAATATGTTCACCTAAAATTACTAAGTATCATACATTTGGAATGTTTATTCCAGAAGTAACTTTTAATAGCACTTAAAACATTCAAAGAAAAAATTTAAACTTGTTGAACTAATTCTAATTCTATACAACTAAGCCTATACAAGGATTAGAGACATTTCCATACACTGTTTAGTGTAGGACAAAAGACAAAATGAATTACTGCTTCTTATTAATACTTACTTCATCTTTCCCAAATGGGAGTGGAAGAGTTTCTGCTACAGAACTTCCTCAGTCCGGAAAATCTGTGACGAGGCAGGCTAACGTCTGCGTTCCTGTATAACAACATCTGCGATGAGACAGGATGTCTGCAAGGACAGTAAATGTGAGTATATTCTTTTAGCAAAATAATTACTCCAGGAAAAGTTAACCACCATTTCTACAAATGTGTGTACTTTTATAAGGGTCTTATAAGATTACCTAATGTGGCCTTTACACAATAGATGGACTCATCACACGGCTTGATGAATAGCTGATGATACATTTAATTTCCATGCAATTACCGTGCAGTTTTGAGTGATGCGATTTCCCCATTCATCCACTGAGTGAATACATTTCTGCAGACAAGCTCAAGCTGTTAAATTCAATGCAATGCCAGTGTCCGTATCAGTTAAATTACCTGGAATGCCTTTTGTAAAAAGTAAAAAATAAATAATTCTTCTCCACTCCAGACTCACACATACTGTAAGGTCCCATTTAGGCTGAGACAGATGCCGGAAACATTTAGAACTCATTATTTATACTTGAACTGTATAGAACTGTCACACTGCTTTTGGCAAAAAATTTTACGGTAACTTTTGTGTAAGTGTTCATACTGCCTTAGCCCGTCCAGGTGCCCTGTGCTGAATGACAGGCATTATTTTTCCCTCAACCAGCTGTTTGCCAATTGTAGTGATCATAATCATACACTCTTACCTGACAGCCTGCAAAAGACTACCTGCCACAAAATCAAATTTTGACTTAATATATAATTTTAATATTTTTTTCCAATTTAATTTACTTTTTTTTTTTATATTAGGGTCACCTGAAAAGACAGTGAAGGGACCACCGCTCAATATAAGTTTAGACCAATCTAAACAAGAATTGCCATTTCACTGAGTGGCAGTGGTTGAATTCCCCTTACCTTGCATTTGGTCTGGTTCTGCTTTTATTATCCTCTCTATGAATTCTCTTTCAGCTCCATCATTCACTGTTTACCGTTGTGTCAGAGCCCATACCGTGAGTCGGCATTGAACAGTCAAAGGTACTTTGATGCAACCTGACAGCTGAAATGAGGTACCTAACCCTCTAGATGGCATTCAATGCTCTATGTGTTACTAAGCTACACATGTAACACTCACTTGGGAAGAAAAAAAAACACTATGCAGAAAAGATGGTATGGTCTATACATATTTGTGAGCATAAAAAAGGTATTGTGGATTCTGTGATAAACCAATGCTATATGATGTGACCATTCTAAAAGCTACAGTGGTGCTTGAAAGTTTGTGAACCCTTTACAATGTCCTATATTTCTGCATAAATATGACCTAAAACATCATCAGATTTTCACACAAGTCCTAAAATTAGAGAACCCAGTTAAACAAATGAGACAAAACTATTATACGTGGTCATTTATTTATTGAGGAAAATCCAATATTAGGTATCTGAGTGGCAAAAGTATGAACCTTTGCTTTCAGCATCTGGTGTGACCCCTTTGTGTAGCAATAACTGCAACCAAACATATCTGTTAACTGTTGATCGCTCCTGCACAAGAGCTTGGAGGAATTTTGGCCCATTCCTCCGTACAGAACAACTTAATCTCTGGGATGTTGGTGGAGTTCCTCACATGAACTGCTCGACATTTTCCTTTAGAATTAGCTGGTATAATACAGAATTCATTGTTCCATCAATGATGGCAAGCCGGCCCATTATTGAACATGCTCAAACCATGGTACTACCACCACCATGTTTCACAGATGGAATAAGGTCCTTATGCTGGAGTGCAACGTTTTCCATTCGCCAAGCAATAATGCTTCTCATCCTATTTTCAGTTATATTTTGACTCATCCATCCACAAAATATTTTTCCAACGTCCTTCTGGCATGTCCACATGATCTTGAGCAAACTGCAGACGGGCAACAAAGTTATTTTTGGAAAGGAGTGGCTTTCTCCTTGCAACCCTGCCATTGCACACCATTTTTGTTCAATGTTCTCCTGATGGTGGACGCATGAACTTTGACAAAGGATTTTAGTTGCCCTGGGTTCCCTTGTGACCTTGCAGACTATTACAGCCTTGTTCTTGGAGTGATCTCTGTTGTTCAACCACTCCTGAGGAGGGTAACAATGGTCTTCATTTTCTTCGAATTATGAACAATCTGTGGATTGGTGTCCAAACTCTTTAGAGATGGATTTGTAAACTTTTACAGCCTGATGAGCATCAACAATCCGAAATCTCGGTTGTTCGTACCATGGTAAACTTCCACAAACATGTGTTGTGAAGATCAGACTTCGATAGATCCGTGTTCTTTAAATAAAACAGGGTGCCCACTCACACCTGATTGTCATCCCATTGATTGAAAACACCTGACTCTAATTTCACCTTCAAATTAACTGCTTATCCTAGGGGTTCACATATGTTTGCCACTCACAGATGTGTAATATTGGATCATAAGTATAATAATTTGTGTTTCATTTGTTTATTTGGGTTCTCTTTATCTGCTTTTAGGACTTGTGTGAAAATCTGATGATGTTTTGGTCAAATTTATGGAGAAATATATAAAATTCTAAAGGGTTCACAAACTTTCGAGCACCACTGTATGAAGGTCATAATAGAATGGTTATAAGATAATAAGCTGAGTAATAACTTTGTCCTCATGCAAAATTTTCTTGTTTCATTCCCTAATAGCTTTCAATCAGGACACATTCAAATATGAAATATTTTCACAACCTATCCTCAGTCAGTGGGCAATAATAATAGTGGTTCACATGAGCTGAGAATAAATTTACCTGTCTATGTCGCATCACTGAGCTAGGTAGTGAATTTCTAACAAAGACTATTACGCTGTAAAACCTGTAGAAAGGCACAGATCAGGAGAGTGATTAATTAATTTCCAAGTCACTGAACATCTCTTTGAGTGCGGTCAAGTTGATCATGAGGAAGGGGAAGGGGAATCGTACCACCCAGACACTGTCTAGATCAGATTATCCCTTCAAAGAGTTGGTAGGGAAGTAGTTACGGATATAACCTTGAGGCCAACAGTGACATTTAAATAGTTCCTTTTATGGCTGTAATGGGGTAACTGAGTCATGCGTAACCTGGTAATCTAGGTAACTCCACAAAGCAAGTGACAAGTTGGAGGCAGTTTCTGGGAGGAAAAAAAAAAAACTAAATTCTTTAAAAAAAAAAAAGACAAGAATCAATTTTGTAAATTGCTGAGACAAAATTGGAAGTTAGCAGTACAAATGGAAAACATTGCATAGGGCACAATGTCTGGTAGTCAACACTATCCCTACTATAAGGCATCAGCTGAGACTGGGAGGCTTCTGGATTGAGGGGGAAATAGATGGAGTAATGTATAAACCCTAGATGAAAACATTCTTCTTTCTCGGAGCTTAAGACCTTAAACCACCAATTGCTTCCACCAACTATGTGCACAGCTGTACATCATTTCTCATTCAAAAAAATCACACGTTGTGTTTGTGTTGTGTTGTAATGAAACAAGTAAAAGACCCGTAAACATTTATAAAATGACCATGTCTTAAATGAAAAGGCATCACTGTATCATTGCTAATTTGAATGCTAACTCATTTTTTTAAAGCACTTGTCAAGCTGAAATACTACTGTCTCAACTGGCTGCTGCCCTTTTATTCCCTGTACCTGGCCCAAATGTACAATATGGACCAGGTTCAGGTGGTGACTCCCCAATTACCCAATTAACAAGTCGATTCCCACATGGATATGGGGTAGGAGCTGCAGCCCTGCCCCAGTCACCCACAATCCAACACAATATTCAAAATATACTAGTGATTTTACTATCGTTTTACTATCTGTGTACAAACCAGGATCTCCTCCTAATTTTTGTCCACAGCATCAAGCTAAGTTATTCAGTTCATATTAATACTTGCAGCTGCTTACTAAATTGTGTCATATCTAAAATGTTATATGCATGGAATGGAACTATCTAACTCTAACTAGTCATACTGGTAGGAACTGGTAGGTTCTTATTGGTCATAAGATAAATTTTAAAAAAGTTTGAAACAGCTGATTAGAAGGTGATTTTTATGATGTTGATAAATAGATGTAAACGTAGCCTTCATTTTAAAACCAGATACAGAGAAACGCCAGTTTGCGTAAGGGAAACTGCACTTTAAATATGTTGTTTATGAAAGCTGAAAATCGCACTCGTCAGTCAGGGTAGTAACCCACAATATATCAGTCATAGAATGTAGTAAATCCGATTAAAAATTTTAATTACCAATTTCAAACATGTGAGTCGATTACAAAAAAAAGTAGATAAACTGTAAAGTAGGAAACCGAAATAAATATATTTTCCATTAGTTTAACAACTAAAATACTTTGAAAGTTTTAAATGGTGTAAACGATTGTTGGACTGATTGAGTGCTAAACAACTGCAATATAGATGACATCCGGTTGAAACTCAGAGTGAAGTCGATGATCATTGATTACCTACGCGACTGTACATAGCTGCAGGAAATAAGTCAATGTATCTACCAGGTACAAGTCAGAAAACAACATGACTGGTTTATGATTTGTTCAAAGAAAAGGCTGTGTCTGTATTTTGGAGTTTAAACCTAGATTTTTGCTTGGAAAACAACGTTTTAATGACAGTTTAACTGCCAAAATGCATGGTCTTTGAGACTATTCGTACATCCTTTTCATAAGGTAAATATTTATCTGCTCGGCCAACGTGTTCAACCAAAAAGGAAGCTCCACATAAATGGAAACAAATATAAATGTAGATTTAAAATACATTTTGGAGCCGTGATGAAGAAACATTCCCCCACTTTGGCAAAACAAGCTTTGTCTGCCATCCTTGGATCTATTCATGTAGAACACTTGTCCTCCAGGCTGGATTACATCCAGAAGAGTAAGAGGCTTAAAAAGAATGAGAACGCATTAAGGGATATTGTGTGTGCGCATGAAAACCAGTACTTTTCAGAAGCTTTTAGTTTGAAGGTAATATACGTTAAGCGAATATGTTTAAATAATGAGATGGAGGAAAAAGCTTCTCTGGTTTTTTCCCGTCTTCGCCTGAACACACTGTTAATGAAGGTAAAGTTGTCTGCCTCGTGTCTATGCTCCAGAGTTTTATGCCCACAAAAAAATCCACTTTTGGAGTGATATGAAGGCTGATGAACAGTGTTAGCGAACTTCAAAAACTTTTTTTCCCCCTCTAGATCCTTCATTATCATTTCTTGCAAATGTTCCTAGATAGCCTCATTCATATAGTCAGTAAAACCTTGCCAACCTTGATTTTTTTTTTTTATTATTGACATGAGGGTGATAAACTCATAAGTTTATTTTTGTTTTTGATACACTGAAAAAAAAGTTTTTGGACTTTGAATTCTAAATTTTAATTCACAACATTCTAGACATTTAATATTTGTTACTTAAGTCTATTCTAATTTTTGACTTTTTTATGAATGGTTGGCAACCCTGATTCAATTTGAGATCAGACAGAATTTTTTTAGCTTTGTAGCCCAAAATATAACATTATGCTTATTTAATAAAACATTGTTAAGATAGTATGGATCAGTTAGCTTATAAAGTGACTAATCTCACTGTTAATTCATTCTACTGCAGTTGAGCCACACAAATGATGTCCTAATTGTACATTTAAATGTTTTCATTTGTATGTCCTCTTTCTGACGCTCTCGCACACGCACATAAGTACTTAGTTCCTGTCAAAAAAAGTTGTTAACAATATTTTGCATTGTACTTATTTTTGGTATATTTGAAAGCTGATACTTGTTTACTTTTACTCAAGCTCTGTATCTTACATCAAATAATTAAATTCTACTTCGCTTTGTTCATTGCCCAGGCTTAGTTTTTGCCATTTGCGATAATGCTCGTCACTACAAATCGTGCCACCACACGCTTGTGCTCTCTTTGAAAGCAAGGAATCACCGGAGACAAATTCCTTGTATGGGTACTCACGGCCAATAAAGCTGATACTGATTCTGATAGGCTGAGGAAATGCTACTAGTCGCCTCTAATCCCTGTCACTTTATATTAACCTGCTGATTATGCCCTCCCTAGCCTAGGCTGCACTCTGCAAATTGTATGCTGGGAAAAAATACTGCAACAGCGATGAACATTGCCCAAGTGGCACATCTCTGCGGCACAAAGCCCGTGTATGCCATATCTCTGAAGGGCTGGTCACGTCACACTGCCCGTGTGCGCCACATCTCTCTAGGGCTGGTCACGTCACAATGCCCGTGTGCGCCACATCTCTCTAGGGCTGGTCACGTCACAATGCCTGTGTGTGCCACATCTCTCTAGGGCTGGTCATGTCACAATGCCCGTGTGTGCCACATCTCTAGTGCTGGTCGCGTCACACTGCCCATGTGTGCCACATCTCTCTAGGGCTGGTCACGTCACAATACCCATGTGCGCCACATCTCTCTAGGGCTGGTCACGTCACAATGCCTGTGTGTGCCACATCTCTAGTGCTGGTCGCACCAAACTGCCCATGTGTGCCACATCTCTCTAGTACTGTTCACGTCACACTGCCCATGTGTGCCACATCTCTATCTAAATCAGCCCTGATTTAAAAACAACTTATTTGGGTAAAAGGTTTTACCCAAACAAGCAGGTGCTCATGATAGTTTTGCTTTGAAGTGAATTAAGGCCCAAATGATTACCATGGCTTTTCAATACTCCTAGAGAAACCTACAAAATTCAACATGCACTATGTCGGTAAGAGCTCCATTGGGAAGATTGGGATTGGGAGGTCAGTCATATGACCAAACGAAGTGAACTGTTTAGTCGCTAAATATTCAACATGTTGAAACTTTGTGAGCCGATTGAAATTGACAGCCCTATCATGTCAAATTTCATCACAAAGCAGAATACACTGAGTGATGCAACTAAAAATCACATTACTATTAATCACAGCAGTGTGACCAGGGATTAAGTCACCAAGGTCAGTGTACCTTTATGAAGCTCAGAAACTCAGAAGAATCATAAATATTTCCCTCTTGTTGTTATGTATTGTGATTCTTAAATGCCAAATAATGTTGATTGTTTGTTGTTTATTGTTTGATTTTAAACTCACAGGAGTAATTATACTCTACTCTGATCTGATCTGCCCATCCTCCATAGTTCCAAGTTCATCAAAGTCAAGTTACATTTAGCTAGCATTTACCAAGGCCCACTGAATTTCATTATAAAATGTATTGGTATGAAATATGGACAACTACGATGTCAAAATACAACAATATATTTTCAGAGACTGAAATCTCTCATTATCATGTGGAAATAATGTCAAGGGATCAAATGTGATTAATCAAATAACAGCATGGTAAAAATGTGGAAAGAAATGAAAGCCATATAGTTTGTAATAATATCAAAGTAACCTGACCAAGCCCTTAGATTTATAGGGTTTAATTTTGTATTATCAATTTATTTGAGTCATTGAGGGTCATGTGACGAGAGCTATGTTAACCTCTTCTCACATGAAACCACATTAGCCAGCCACCACAATTTGTGGTGTGAATAATGCATTGATTTTGTCAGCTTTAATTTTATTTAATAGAACCAGACAGCATTATCCTTATCAGTATTATAATTATATTGTTACTGTAATTTTTCCATCTTTTTTACATTTAGATTTTCTTACAATTTTAGACAAAATATAAACTTTAAAAGGTGTGCTGTAGAGTTGGGTGCTGTAAAATTCACAGAAAAAGACACACTTAGTGGAATGGAGGTGAGGTAATTTCTTCTCCATTCTGGCTGGCCAGCCGTGCTGACGGGCCAAGTGGGGATGCATTACAACTAATTTATTTGCCTTGTTTGGATTTTAATGTGGTTGTGTCCTTCATCTCCTGATTGGACTTTTTGACCATTACATAACATTGTTGTTGCACTCAGAGATACATACTGGATTTATTGAATTTCCCTTTTATGCAATCTCCTAATGGAAATTGATTTTAGTATTGCGATAGACAGGGAGCGGGTTTTTCTTAGCTCTCACTGTTTAACTGCACCCAAAATGTGTCCACTCAGTTCAGTATAAAAAGGGTTTACAAAATGAGAAAACAATGACAATGTGTACAAACCTACTCTGATGTAGAGGTACTTCCCTAGAGAAACCTTAACACTGGGATATTAACGATACCATCCCAGCCAGGATGGCTTTTTTTTTAGCTCACAGGTAATTAGCCCAGAACCCAGAAGGAGTGGATGGTATAATTTCCAAACTACAGTCTTATTTCTTAAATTTTAACCAAAAACAAGATCTAATGCTTTGGTGAAATGACTCAATTATTTGAAAACATGAAAAAAAATGAAAACCTTTAAAGGAGACCCAAGAAAGGCTAAAACAAAATAATGATAATATTTATTAATATAGTGAGGACAATATAATCTTTGTGCTATTAAAACCATGGCAACCCATTAGCCAGGTGTACTGCATCACTGGTGGCCTGGAATGTGCTTCCCAGTGGGGTACACAAGCTACATTATCCAGAGGTCGATCTGTAGGGCATTGAACTAAAACTGGATCAATATGTGCCTGCTCGACACGAAAAAGAGTCAATTGAAGTTAAATTGATTGAATACAATAGTATTTAGCACAGAGACACTAGTTTTAAAGAGCTGGGTTGTGGGTCAAGAGAAAACAGAAACTAATGTAAACGCAATCACAGTTGTGCAATATCATTTAAAGGGTATGTGACTGAGACTAATTAGCCCAAGCACATGTTTATGAGCCACATTGATGAGTTGTTACTAATCTATATAGGCTTACAAATACCAGAAGACATAGCACATTTTCAGAAACTCAGTATTGTATTTAGGAATTAATTTTCTATTGCACAAAATATTGTACAAGAAAACCCCAAATAATTCATTTATTGATATTAAAACGATTCCCCAAGGGCTATCCCCTTTATAATTAATACAGTCTTTCAAAATAAACTCCTCTGGGTTCTCATCAAATCTGAAAAACGACCAGAGAGACAGATGGCTTTTGATGGACCCTACACTTCCACTGCCCCAGCTGAATTACATTGAAGAGCTGAAGAAAAAACTATATATATAATATAATATAAAATATATTATTATTATTATTTAATCTTAACCCCAACATGAGAGGCAAATTTTACACACAAAAAAAAACATCCTCGAAAAACCAGGTAGTGATAAAACAATAAGCAAGTGACAGCACCCAGTATCCATGTTTCTTTAACATCAACCAGTACATTACATTATACCCATGTTTCTGTGACATCACCCAGTACATTATGTTACACCTATGTTTATATGACATTACCCAGTACATTACATTATACCCATATGCTGCTGTAAGGCCCATTCACTTAATAGGGAGAATAAGGATGGCATTGGAGCTACCGCGTGATTTTGCGCTGGACGGTAATGCAATACTCCTCCCAGCAGAAGTGTGGCATCATTGGATGCATACGACAGTAATGTCATGGAATGAGTCAGTCCATGCCAGGAAAAGGCCCTTCATATTGGGACTGCCAGAAGATTTTACTCTTGATTTTGTTGAGTTCCTTGGGCTGTTACATCCAAGCACACTTCCACTTGTTTGTGACATGCTAATTGTTTTGACGGGGAGGAAAAAGCTCAGAACCGCATGGCATTTACAAACTTCCCATCATTCCACGTTGAAAGTGACTGAAGTAAGGGCGTAAAAAACAAAGAAATAACACTGTTTGGTGATGCCGATTTATCTACACCGTCCGTCTTTGAAGACTCATAGCTTCTGTAAATATTGCATTATATAAATAGCTCTAAAAAAGCTATACTTTTTAAATGTACTTTTCGTCGTTACCAGGTTCTGAAATAGATCCACAGTATGTATCAAAATGTAAACGTAAATTAATGAAACCAACTAAAAATATGACTGAGAGTAATACTCTTTCTTGACCTCCCTCAACTCTCTTCCCTGTCCATCCTCCCTGGAGCCCAACGTGGACATGTACATGTGCACTTAAAACACATGCATACTTCTTATCCAAATCTGTGACCCTCGTGTGAATATAACTCACAACAAGCCAACATACAGCTAAACAGCGCCACCATATATATTATAAATCACTCTGAAATCTGTGAAAAATACCCACAATCTTGCTCAAGCTCCAAAGCAAAGTTACTCTTAAATCTGTGAAAAAGCCCACAATTTTGCCCTGGCCCAAAAAGAGGCCCATCCTTTACAACAATTTCCCTGAAGTGAGGAATACCAAACAAAGGTTTCTCTTCCATCGCACATGAACACTGATACATAGTCAAATGCTTCTGGACAAATAGGAAGCAAGTCTCTCACGATTTAAACTTTTAAATCTAGTTCAGCCCTCCAGTCCAAGCCCCTCAGGGCTCTAGCTGTTGCCTTATGTTTCTCCTTCCCGGTGACAACGCATAAACACAAGGCCCCTCAGTGTCTTTCTCCTTCCTGGCAGACACAGATAAAACCCCCCTCTGTAAAGCACTCCTTCCAGGTGACAGCGCAGACACAGAGAAGAAGCCCCCTCTGTTTCATTCTCCTTCCTGGCAGACACAGAGAAAAAGCCCCCTCAGTATCTTTTTCCTTCCTGGCAGAGATAGAGGAGAAGCCCCCTTGGCATCTTTCTCTGCACCTGAGAGCAACCCAGAAAGGGTGCAACTATGTGCTCCAAGCACCACCACATGTGGTGCAGCACCCAGGAGAGTGCCCCAGGGCCAGTCAGCTGCAACAGCTGGCCTACAGCACCACAGACACTGCCTTCCTGTGATTTCCCCCACACACCTGGCTCCGGGGGCTTAAAAAGTGGTGTGCCCAGATAAGTAGAGAGAGGGACAAATATGTAGCTGATGCCTCATTCTTCTTCTCTCACACCCTGTCTCTCTCACTCTGCCTCTCTCACCCAGTCTTTCACACCCTGTCTCTCAAATTCTGTCTCTCACACCCTGCCTTTCACACACCGTCTCTCACACCCTGTTTATCTAGAAAACCATAAAAACAAAATTTGGGAACTTGATTGGTCTGGCCTCTTCTCTTTTTTTGTCATTTTCACAAAAGGCACCAGCACAGCATTATCACTATCATACATGTTTAGTTTGATACTAGCATTTTGCGTCATCAAACTGCTCATGCTTGGAGTGTGTCTTGCTAGATATTAACAGACTGGTGCCTTTTCAATCCGGTTCAAGTGGTGGAACATAGGCAGAGAATCACCACAACAGGAAAATATAGCCCACTAAATTATAGAGAGTTTGTAAGCGAGAATGGCAAAAGCAGAATATAAATTAATGCACTGGTGTTGCCAGGCACCCAGCCAAATAGATTGACATTAGTAAGGCTAAAAGGGGCAAAGCAGCCTCTATCAGTTAGCCTCCCTGCCAGGCATTGCTGAAATAAAGTTTGTTTGTATGACAAATATCTGCTACCGTTTTTGGCAGGTTGCCATTTGGGTGGAGCTGTAGCAGGAGATAAATATTCAGATTCAGTTTTCCTTGCCAGAGGAAAAAAAACCAAAACAATCTTAATCCAAGGAACATATGGACTAGTGACAAAGCTGTGCTGTCCATGCCCTTTATGACCACATCACTACACTACACGCTGGGATGAACATTGCAATGCTTGCTAGTTCCAAGCAATAAAAGTTTTTGTGCTTTTACTTTCTAAAAGCGTGACATCTTATTATTTCTGCAGTTTGGTAGGAATGTCACCCAATTAAAATAAACTTGAAAAGTCAAAGTAATCTGAGTCATTTCAATTGACTAAATGCAAGTTGATTCAAGTTTCCCATGAGACTTACTTTTTTTTAGAAAACTAGAAATCTGAAACTAAACTGAACTTTGATGCTTTGGTCTTTGTTATCTGAAGGAAAACTGACTGCTTCAGTTATCTGCAAAGCACTTCTTAGAAGATGTTGAACTGGTACTAGGCTAGGCAGGGACAGATCACAATCTTTGCTGCCGAGAGTTCTAATATCGCATTATCGGGATCCCTTACTATGGAGATTTTAGTTAAATTAAGTGGGTATCCTATTCTGACCAGATTACCATGAGTTGTAACAGTTGCTGCTATCAGCTGATATGAAAAGCTCTTCACTCCTCCACAGTTTGAAATAGCAATTTACGGCATGTTCCTATAAAATGTGCAAGAAATCTATGAAGCAGGAGAAATTCCCCAGTGGTCAGAAATGCCTAAGGAAACAAGCCACAAGCGGATGAACACATATGAAACTTCTTATCAGTTTAATCGGAGCAAAAGACGGTTGCACAAAGTACTACTTGTCTTAAATGTGTGTTTGTTTGTTTTTATACGCCATTCTGTGGAATCAAAAGGATATTGTTCTTTTTTCTGTTTGTGTTACAATGAAGCATAATCTTTTATTGTCACAATGTGTTACAGGAAAATTGAATGCATTTTCGAATTTTTCTTTTAGTTCAGTTGTCATGTAATACATTGTACATTCAATTTAGCTGAAGGAAATTTACATCGATAGTACCAAGAGTAAAATCAAAATGCAAAACAACAATAATAGTAGAATATTTTTTGGTTAGATGTTGGTTTGATATTGTCATTAGATTAGAATCAGACAAGAAACATACTGTTTTCACACTGTAAAACTGTTCTAGTTTTGTATTCAGTTTTCTTTCTAAACAGCGTATTTTGTTAATAAACATAGCATTTTAGAAATCCCAAATGGGTTGAAATGAAAGCACTCAACTCTATGTTACTGTTTTGATATGAATTGAGGCTACTGTATGATTAAGGGGGTTTTCTACATGAACACTGATAACATTTGATAAAAACCAACTCAATCATTTCTTCCATGAGCTTGGACAATATGTTTCACTCACAGACACATTCTTCTCACAAAATGGGCTATTCAGCATTTCTACATCACAATTAAAATTTAAATAAAGCTGACCTGCTGCATGAATATGTCATTGCTCTTGCCTGATAAGTGTGTCAATTGCATTTGTCATGCATGTTTAATGCATGTGTTGAACCTATGCCTTTTGATAAAAATAAGCCATTATCAAAGAAAATGGCTGGAACTTAGTCATAATAAAAAAATATATTTTTATACTTATTAGTCCACCTTCACGACACATTATATTCTGCAAGCACTTCGGTTCTTCTTATAGCCTTGGTAACCACAGACCTAGTGGAATATTAGTGGGAAAAAAGTTTTCTTGGTAAGGGTTTTATACCTACAACTATGAGGAGTGGAACTTTGCACAAAGTGCATGCTTAAAAAAATCAACCCTTGGGCCATGTACACATAGATGTAAACATGTCATTCATATAGCAACAGGACTGCACTGGAGAGCTGCAACACTGCTTATGGGTCCCACTAATGGCATACAGCGATAAATAAGTGATAAATGTAGAAGCACAGCAAGCTTGGGAGACATCAAAGGCTGCGACTTTCATTTGAAGTCAGCTACTATGGTGTCTCCTCAAGGCAGTCAACTGCTGACGAACTCAATGATCATTGTGAACAAACACTTATGAGACAATAGCCCACATGAAAGCTGGATTATTACTCTGTGTTTATTCAAATCCACCAGAATTCTGCCAGAACAAAGTCCCCGATTCCTAGTCAGATATAAAAAATTTAATTTTAATAAAGTTTTCACAAGTTTCTAAAGGACGAAGTGATTCCAAACCTGCTGTTGTAATCTAATAATCAGAATCCTGATTAAAGTCTAAACCAAGTTTCACAATAATTTCAATACTTCTGTGACTTAATAGGTTTTGTATAACACATACATAACATTATATTCAGCTATAGATACAGCCAGTCATTAGTAAAATGTTTGACATATAAATAATACACATTAGGAAAACATTTTCGGAAACCTACTAAACAAAGGACAAAGTACTAGGAAAAAGCCAGGTAAGAGTTTTGCAGTTTCTTAACATTATTTGATTGTAGTATTTACAGTGCAACACAGAACAGTGCAGTGACTTATTTAAGGTTAAGCAGCAGTTCAAGTAACCTTGAGATATCAGTCTGCTTGTCTGCAATTCTTTTGGTTCTGTTGTTTTGAATGGAACAGAGATGGCGAATGAGATGACCTTCTAGATAGAGATTTCCTTCCATATAGGTCAAGACACTATATCTCAAAGACAAAATGGGAAGTAATTTCTTATCCCTGCGTAGCCCGAGTGGGCAGTCTGCAAGCGCTTTGTATAACAAACTGTCACAGTTAAAGGCCACCAAACTGTTTGTGACTGAGAGAAACACACTGCCCTCTCCTTGGCTCCAGCGGCGGTCAAGATTCTGCATAAGCAGAGTACTTGCACAAGACCTAAAGAGCGGTGATCTGAAAAACATCTAAAATAGCCTTCGCTTGAGAGCCGTGTTTGAGGGTTAAAAAAAAACAAGGCCAGCCAAGCATCTTCTGACAAAGCTTGAGGTTTAATAAGCAGAGGTATAATATGAGACATTTTAAGATTAGTCCTTTGTTTTTATTAATATATAAGTTATTGAGTATATGAAAATTGTACCTGTTGTGGCAACCCCGGGGCGTCAGCCTTACTGACTCATCACAAACCACAATACCAGAAATCGTTCCCGTAATGGTGAATGCAGTGAGGCTCACCCGCAGTGACCGTAGAGGGCCCAACAGCCCTAGACCGGATTGTCATGGACCGGTGTATGCGGGCCATACCCCTGGGGCCAAGCAGTGGGCAGCCCAAAACCAGCTGGAGACAGTGGATGACCTGGTGCAGCTCCTGGAAAACCACCAGGTCGCCCTGAAGATGGTGGACGAGCGCTCTACTTCCTCCCGACCGGGCCTGGGCTAGGTGCGGTGCCTCCACCCATCCCCCAAATGAGAAGATTGGAGGTGTTTTTACTGCGGCTAGAGGGGACACCTGGCCTGACAGTGCCCTGGCGAGGACGTCCACATGTCGTCGGATAGCCACGGGGAGGGACCTCACCTCCTGCTGGGCCCACGAACAACCCGTAGCCCTGAACCTGCAGGTAGGACAGCATGATACGTATGATCCCTGATACATACGACACTGATCCGGCCTGAGCTGACAGAAGGGAGACCAGGAGAGCCCACTGAAGTCACTGGCGTCCGTGGTGACACGAAGAGCTACCCCACCAGTTGCATAGAGGTCTGGACGCCAAGGGGGATCTTCACAGTGCGAGCCGGTTTGGTGCCCAAACTATCGGTTCCCCTCCTCATTACCCCTGGGAAAGCACCACGCCCCAATTCGTGCCGCAACTGTAACCCTCCGGAACCCCCCTCCTGGCAAGCCCGCCCAGCCTGCGGGACCAGCACCGACCCCCGACTTCAGGGCCCACCATGAGGATTGCGACGAAGTCAGACCCCCAGCGGAACAAGAGACCCCAGACACCACTACAGCCACAGAAGGGTCCCAACCCGCTCCTGGCCACTGGAGAGCTCCCCCCTCACTCAACTGTCCGAGTTCCCTCTGGCTGCAGAGGAACGGACGGGACGGATAAGACAGTTTGCCACCGCGTAGCTAGAGGACCTGACTCTGAAACAGGCATGGAGCCAGGTCCAAATGCACGACAGACGACTAATTGACCCGGTAAGACCCTTACCTTCATCATACTTTGCTACTAGGTGAAACCTGTTGTATGGCATGGACAAAACCCAGGAGAGAGTGGTCACCTGCTTCTACTGGCTTGGCATCAAACGGGCCATCACAGACTACTGCAGACCACCCCTAGGCCCTCGGTACACAACCCCCTCCTACCGCTACCCACAATTGAGGTGCCCTTCGAACGGCTCGCCATGGACATTGAGGGGCCTCTACCCAAGTCAAGCTAGGGCCATCGCTAGATACTAGTGCTGGTAGATTATGCCACTTGCTACCCGGAGGCCCTTCCTCTCCAGGCAGCCACGGCCAAGGCAGTGGCTAAATAACTTTATATGCTGTTTAATAGGGTGGGGATTGTAAAGGCAATGGACTAAGGCTCCTGTTTCATGTCCAGTGTCTTAAAAGAAGTGCTCCAGCTGCTATAGGTGAAGCAGCTGAGGACGTAGGCTTACCACCTGCAGACTAACGGGCTCGTCGAGCACTTCAAGAAGACCCTCAAGCAGATGATAAAAAAGGTAATGGAAGTGGATGGTACGAACTGGGACCAGTTCCTGCCCTATGTTCTCTTTGCCATCCGGGAGGTACCATCCGGGAGAGCCAGCCCTCCCCCCACAGCTCCATAATTTACCACATCAAGAAGATGAAGACTTGGATGGCGCAGGTCTTGCCTGTGGTAAGAGAACACCGCCAGCAAGCACAGCGTGCACAGGCCCGGGTCTACAACTGGGGTACACAGTTGCGCCAGTTCCGTACGGGGGAGTGGGTCCTGGTTCTCGTCCCCATGACATAGTGCAAGTTCCTCGCCAAGTGACAGGGCCTGTATGAAGTGGTAGCCCCGGTAGGGGAGGTGAACTACAAGGTACGTCAACCCAAGAGGCGCAAGCCGATGTGCTCAAACAATGGCACAAGTTACCGGCTCCCTGGTCTCTGCTCTTCCTGCCCTCACCGCCCTCTCCCTCCTCCCGGAGGTCCCGGTAGGTGAGCAGCTGAGTCCAGGACAGAGGCAGGATCTCCAAGAAATGGTCCTCCAACACTGGGATGTCTTCTCGGACATGCTGGGGCAGACTACGCTCGACTGCTATGACATCCAGACGGAACCAGAAGTTAGGGTCCACCTCTGAACCTACCACATACCCGAGGAGGAGGATTGCTATACACGACGAGATGAGGAACATGTAACGAGTAATCGAGGAATTCCACAGCGCCTGGTCCAGCCCCATGGTCCTAGTCCCCAAACCGGATGGCTCCTTCCACTTCTGCAATGACTACTGGAAACTCAACGAGGTCTCCAAATTCGACGCCTACCCCATGCCCAGGGTCGATGAGCTGATCACCCCCCCCAAGCCCAGGAGAAGACAGCCTTCGTGACCCCAGACAGCCTGTACCAGTATACCATGCTACTGTTCGGGGTACACGGGGCCCCAGCGATGTTCCAGAGGCTGATGGACTGCGTCCTGCGACCCCACCGGACCTATGCAGTGGCGTACCTGGACGACATAGTGGTCCACAGCGATTCCTGTGAGCTGCACCTGAGGCAGCTGCAGGCTGTCCTTGGGGCCCTGCAATCCGCCGGATTCACTGCCAACCCCAAGATATGCTGCCTGGGACTAGCTCCTACCTCTGCTACCAGATTGGGCAGGGTAATGTGCAACCCCAGGAACCCAAGGTGGAGGCGATCCTTAAGTGGCCCCGACCGGCGATGAAGAAACAGGTAAAATCCTTCTTAGGTCTCAAAGGCTACTACCAGAAGTTCATTCCTCACTTAGCAACCCTGGTGTGCCCTGACGAGGAAGGCACTCGCGGAACACATTACCTGGACCAAGGCCGTGGAGGACGCCTTCACCCTGCTCAGGCGAGCCCTGTGTTCTGAGATGGTCCTGATAAACCCTGACTTTTCCGAGCCCTTTGTCGTACATTCAGACGCGTCGGAGATCGGACTGGAGCTCCTCTGCCAGCTCCATAACAGGGAGGAACACCCGGAGTCTTTCATCGGCCGGAAGTACCTGCTGCACGAGAGGGCCTACTCCACCGTGGAGAAGGAGGCCCTGGCCATCAAATTGGCCCTGGAGAAGCTGAAGTACTACCATCTACCCAGACGTTTCAGCTTGGTCACCGACCATGTGCCCCTGACATGGATGGCCAGGGCCAAGGACACGAATGCCCTGGTGACAAGGTGGTTCCTGGCCCTGCAGGAATTTGACCTATGCGAACGCCGATCTCCTGTCCATACATGATGCCCGGCCTACATCAGGGGAGAGGGGTGTGGGGCAACTACGGGATGTCACCCATCCTGATGTGCCACAAACCACAACAACGCAGATGCAGCTGCCACACATCAGCTTATTGGGATGAGGAACGTACAAAAGCCAACGAAGAGAAAGGGTTGGCGCATTGGCACTACAAGTTAAAGTCGGACTTAGGCAGTGAATGCTGACAATTAAGTACTGTGCTTTGTCTTACAGATCTGGGTGGGGACGAGTGAGTGAGAAGCCGCGAACACCCTCAAGCGAGGAGGACATTTCCTTTGAATTATTCTTCGTTGTTTTATACCCCGATCTGGGAGGGATTTTGGCTTCGTTTTCTTCGTTGTTTTATGCCCCGATCCGGGAAGAATTTTTGTTGCGTTTTCTCTTCGTTGTTTTATATCCCGAACTGGGATGAATTTATGTTTCGTTTGTCGACGTTGTTTTCGGCCAAATCAAAAAAGCACTCATATTCTGGGCTAAAGGCAAAACAAGTGTGCATTCCTCTCTCTGTTGTGTGCGGCTCAGCCCGTTCGCCCCGTGGTTGTCACACTATAGAGATGGAAGTAGAGAGCAGGGAACGAAAGGCAGGCAGATGACCCGACCTGATAAACAGCAGGGCTGCACCAAGGACACAGAACTCTCCTGATTGCCTGAACGCAGTTGCACATGATAGAGAAATCAGGCAGTTGCAGGGAATCAGTAAATAGAATGTATCTGTTTCAGTCAAAAAGCAAGACTAAGTAGAGATATATGTTTATGCAGTGTCAGAAAAATTTAGCCCCTTTCACTCCTCCTCCCACAGAACCGACCCTGGTCAACCCCCTGCAAACTCCCCTTGCCCCGCCATTCCAGTGAATCCAGCTGGGTTCTTCGCCAGAAAGTCACGAGTCCGTGTCCCACAAAAAATATATATATATGCTGAGGTGCTCAATGGTCAGAAAGGAAAGCCTTCATCACCCAGTTACCCAGATAAAGGCCTGTTAGATTAGTTTTTTTCTTTCCACTGGTTTTCCCTGCTTATATCAGAAGATTAATAATTGTTTCCCTGATTTTTGTTTGTTTTTACCATTTTTTCCAGATTTGTGTTTCTGCTCCCAGGGTTTGAGTTTCATTAAGGGTAAAACCATCTAAATAGATTAAAATAGCTATCAGTTCTTTATTAATTCTATATGCGTCATGAACTTGTGGAGGTAAAATTGGGAATTTTGTTATTTAAATTATGCTGGCACAAGGGTGCCCCATGATCCTCGTCAGCTTCCATAGTTTGGGGCCTGTTAGGTGTGTTATGTGATTGACTGATGCGTAATGAGAAAGCTGCTGAGGTAGCAGATGCAAAGTGATCTGGTAGAAGCAAAACTGGGCAGTGGTATTAGCTTGGGGGAGGAGCTCGCTGCATGTTTGGTTTTTGTTATTGTTTTTTCTAGTGCTTGATATAATTTATTACACTTAATATGGACAAAAGTATTGGATATTTTGGAGTGGGTCTGTTGAAATTTTTCGCCCATTCTTCCAAAAGAGGTCAGACACTGATGTTGGACGAAAGGTCCTGGCTCGCAATCTATGTTCTAGTTCATCCCAAAGGTGTTCGATAGGGTTGAGGTCAGGGCTCTGTGCTCTTCTGGAAGAATGGGCAAAAATTCCAACAGACACACTCCAAAATATTGTACACACTCCAGAATCTTGTAGAATGCCTTTCCAGATGAGTGGAAGCTGTTATAGCTGCAAAGGAGGGATCAACTCGATAATAATGCCTATGGATTTAGAATGGAATGTCATAAAAGCTCTTGTAGGTGTAATGTGTAGGTGTCCCAATACTTTTGTACATATAGTGTATTTAGTGCAGCATGCATTGGGGGAAGCCCAGCTGAAATTCTGCTGCCTACCAAAGACATCTGGCCTGTCAAATCCTGGGGATCTGAGACAAACAGCAGAATCGCTGACCACGCCAACAGCAGAACTGAAAATGCAGATTGCTGGTTTAAGGGGAAATTCTAACTGTATAACTGTAGAACTAAAGTTCTTTAATGGTGAACTCTTTAATGGCCGTGCTTATTCTATTGATCTTTTCATTTCATCCGGGAACAAGGAATCACGATGATGGGATGTCTTCTATAATGTAGTGTGGCACCTCTGAAGGCCTCCATTATGGTCTGCTTAAAAATGCACAGCTGCTGCAGCCAATTCTTTTTTTATAAACAAATAAAAGATTGTGAATGGTGAATATACCATAAACTCATGTAATGCAAAAATCCTGCAATTACAATTATTTAATTTTAATGTTCGACATTAGTCATTTATAACAGTATTAAAACTTTACATTTGTATAGTGAATGTTTCTCTCATTGACCCTTACTGGGACAACTTGCTTACTAAAATTAATGTTTCTACCTATTATTATTATTATTATTATTAATATTATTATTATCAAATTTTCCATATTTTCCACAAAAATTCAGAAGTTACTAGATATAAAGTGTCCAACTGGTTTGCCTGTTCATGGCAAAGTCGTTAAACTTCGTTATAATTTAAAATGATGAACGACTTGCATCATCAAAACAGGGGCAAGAATCCACACTCATAGAGCACTTTTGATGTGTATTTATGCCTTTATAGATATAATATTCATTAAATATTTCCAATGCAGACTTATATCAGCCCATTCCCTGTAGTCTCAATTGCATCATTTACAAGAAAATGAATCAAGTTGGTGGGATGCTCTAGGGTTGTGAATGAGTGTGGAAGTTAACCTAAGAATTGTGAAGCAGAGTTTTGGAGAATTTAATAAGACTAGTAATACAAGTTTTAGCATTTCATGTTTACTGTATTTTACAGCCAATGCTTAAACTACTGAAAATATGATGAACATTACAAAACAGCTTTGTAGTAGAATTTTCGGAATTGATTTATTCATTATAAATAAATAATTCATAATTTATCGTGTTGTTCTGTTCAAATGTTATAGTTCTCGGTTCTATTATAACACATATCATTATTACCAAATTGTTTAATTATTTGCTCTGCCCTTACATTGGCAGTTATTACACCACTGTAAAAAAAAAAAAAGGCAATGAGACCCCAGGCCTCTCTGTAATTAGTGGCTGATTTCTAATATCATTCTTAACAAAGGTTCAAGAACAGGGTCACGCTGCTAAGATGCAGAATCATATATCTGCTTATATTAGCGAGGATGAGCAAAAATTCAGTGTGGGTCCAGATCGAACCATAGTATTAAAACTGTTCTTTTTAAGGAAAGAAATGATTTACTGATGACTGATTACTTTTTTACTACCAGCATAGCATTCAATACTGTTGATAATGCGGTCTTGCTGAATTGTGTAGAGAGGGCAATTGGTATTAATTAAACAGCTTTATTGTGACTTAACTTATTGAATTATTCTTCCTCGATCGTGTTCTACATGGCTCTATGCTTAGGCCCATTGTTTTTCATATTGATTTGGTACCGTTGGCCTTTCTGTTCTGTTGTTCCAACGTAGCAATGGTGATTGCTACTTTTTAAATCATGTCTTTAAAAATTACTTTGTAAGCTCGCTTTTATTTATGTTTAATTTATGGTTCTAAATTGTGTACAATTGACGTGTACATATTGCGTACCTTGTCTTGTGAATTGTGAAAGACCCTGAGATGATGTGTCACGAAGGACACTACATCAAACAAAAGTTGAAATTCTGACTTTTATGTTGCAGAGGCCAGTCACATTATTCCATTAGGAAAGACCATTATCTGTCTTGTTGGAGATCAAGTAAATAACCTTGGGTATTAAATAGGGAATGTGCTCCTGCTTCACTGTGAATTGGGATGGATGGGAATATCACATTATGTGCAAGGTGACCTTCCGATGTTTGTTACAAATCAAGAGCACAAAAAGCGCTGTCCAACTCTCAAGAACTGAGAGTATTGTAGTTGCTTGAGTCTATATTCATCCAGTCTGAATATGTCTGTAGAATTGCTCACTATGTGGGAGGCCCTTTTCCTTTATTAATTTGTACATGCATTGTGCATACTACAAAAAATGTCTACAGGTTCAATGATGGGGAAATAAAGTAGAGGAACATAAAAGAAGA
>JAOVYW010019763.1:22181-33916 GCA_025775045.1 Hiodon tergisus | reverse complement strand
TGGAATATTATATATATTTTTAACATTTGAAACATATTAGAAAAGTTTTGCATAACCAGGGGAGCGCAAAGTTTTTTATATTGTCTCCCGTGGTCAACGGTAAATAGTTCTGGATCAACAAAAAACCCTATTGTTAAGGGAACTGTTACCGTTTGCCGTGTTGACCGTTATTTTCAAGAATGGAAACAAAAGTCTTCCTTAAGCTGTTCTTTGTATTTTTGGTGCTTTTGTCATACCATATTTATGGCGAATATATGTGTAGTAGAGTTGTAGCCCCCAAACACACATTTCTCGCCTGGACACCTGGCAGAGACGTTCACCATAAATGGTAATGCGACCCACTAATCCAGCAACGTGTAAGTGCCTCTGTTCGAGAGAAAGAGAACGGTCAACCTTTGTTGTTTTCATTGGCCTTTCTTTTTGCTTTTGGGTTTTTGTGGTTTTGGGAAAAGAGTAATAGAAGTGCGTGGTTCTTTTGTACTGCAAAGGTATTATAAGGCTTATTGAATGCAGTGTCTGTATTTTCACTTAAATTTCTCTTTAAATAAAAAAAGAAAGCATGAAAAAAAGGTTAGGCTAATTGGTGTTGCAACAACGCTATTAAAATAGGTCTTTGACACTTTCAGCAGTATTACGAGAGAGTCTTACTGAACTAAATCAGTCGCTAACACTGAAACGACCAGAGTACAATACGACTTGTACGGGACACATGGTTGGGGCTACACCCAACCTTGTGTCCCCTCACCCAATGAATAATTTGGACGGAAAGGCGGAAAAAGATGTTACCATTGAACTGAAATGGCAAATCCTCTATTATTGCTAAAGTCTTGAAGAAAATAGAGCCCAAAAATTGTGTTTTTTTTATTTTCTGATGAACCCCACTAAGTAGTCTAGCCATGGGTTCAAGACCACAGGTTTCCAACTGATTTACTAGAAGACAGGCCTACTAATGTACTAGTAGGCCTACTAATAAACATACAATGTAAAAAAGAATATACAATACCTAAGAATGAAACTCATGGGTTGATAGAATGGACAGAATGAATCAGCCTTTGATAAAACTTTATGAAAATGACCCAAGATGTCTGGCACACATAGAATCTAGCATAACACACAGTCAATGACAGTAATCATATGCTCACTAAAACAAATCTAGCAAGATGGATCCGATGTTAATTAGATACATACAAATAAAATATGCATCGACCAAATTGCGTAGACAAGATTAAGTTGATAGACATTTTACCTGTATTTTGTAATAGGGAATCTTTCGTGTTACTGTGTAACAAGTAGCTACTATTTGTGCCCATTTTAAAGACTATATTAGAACTGTTTTTAAACAAGAGAGCAGTTACCTGAAAGAGTTGCAAACGCGTCAACAGCTCCGTTGTATGCTGTGAAGTTGCCGATGGGCTGTTTTGAGTACCAGAGAACTTGCACATAATTTGCAGTCTGATAGAAACCACATCTACCCATTGCCCACCAAAGTGAGAGGAAAAGAACGGTTGTTGACGAGTAGCATTCTTTGTAATCCGTCACTAATTTCAGCGCTGTGCTGACTAGCTTCCTTTTCTTAGTAATTTCCACTATAGAGAGGGCTCGTTGAGTTGATATACTTGAATTTGACACTCCGCTTATCTTTGGGCCATTTGGGTGCTGCGTGGCTTCATTAAGCTTTCTCCGAGGCATCGGCAAAAGAAAGGATGAAAGCAGACCTATTGATTGGAAAATCAGAGTGATGACATTTAGCGAAAAAAGGGACACACTTCCAACAGAGACGAGAAGCTGGCCCAGCAGTGAACCAACTGAATACCCAACCAGGGTCGAAGCTCTGCAGTAGCTGGTGACTTTTTGGTAGTGGTCTGAATGGACGACGCTGTAAATATAGGAGAAGTAGCCAATATCGGATGCCGACGCTACGCTGTACATGAACAGCGCAGATTGTGTGGCCATCATTCCAGAGCCAAATAGCAACAAGAGCCACGCTACCATATAGGCCACTCCTTGTAGAATCACAACTGGTTTGTACCTTAGGTAGTCCGTCACTAAAAAAGCTGGTATCAAGAGGAAAAGATTGGAATATGTCCATATCGGGTAAACGTGTGTTGTAACCTTGGAAAAGAAATCGGAGAAAGTTGACAAGAAAATTCAATTCTTAATAACATTTAATGAAGTAAGTCCAAAACGTTCAGATATCTTCATGGTAGCACTTTTTATCGACACATTTTGATTCTCTTTATCTTAAAATACCGTAAATATTAATAAATAATTAATCTACTGGATAGATGACATTTAAATATTAAAAATCAAACCCAACCAGTGCATATTTCTTGAATCAGTCAAATGTTGCACATCAATAAGATTTACATACCTGCTCAATTGTTAGGTTTTTATAAGGTCCGGTAAGAAAAGGAGTCAAAAAAGGTTCTGCTGGTCTCATCGTTGAGAAAAAACCATAGATACAGATAACCACAGTAGGGTAAACCCAGCCACCCTCTTGCTGAGAATTCCAACACGCCATAGTTCCTTAGTGCCCTTTTCAAAAAGAATCAAAGGCATTGCCTGTATCAGGTGGAGCTATATACCAGACTAATTTGGGAACTTTTATCGCTGGTTTGGAGATAAGTTCAAGGAGAGACAGAAGGTCCTTCCTTCTCATTGTTTCTAGGAAGGTGACAGCATTAATCAGCATTAACAATCTTACACATAATATTTACTCTTGAGTTCTCAATAAAACAAAAAAACTCTTAACAGACCAATCCAGTACTCTCAAGATAATAGGTACTACTTGAATGTTGTTAGAATATGGGACGAATGTCCCATATTTCAGGTTTCAATGTGGACATAAATACCAGTTGATATTTTAACTATATGGTGCTGTATATAACCTCAACACTTTAGGTTCACATACCTTATTTTTTACACTTGTATCCCTTTATTCCTTTTAAACTGTTTTTCCTGAACTGACCGATTCTCTGACAGAGGTCAATAGAAAAACTTACACATGATACCAAAAGACATGCACTCAGATAAGTATAACGCTTGTATTTGGGCGCCCAGAGGCCACTAAAGGAACTGCACCCTCTTCATGTATTCATCTACACATCCTCTCCAAAGAAAATCAGTCCACAAATGATTTGGCTGTCATAGATTAATATTATTTTTCATTTCCTGTCATATTTTACTCACACCACTCATTGGTTGTCATTGGTAAATATGGACCACTATATTTTTACTAGCGCTGCAGACTGCTGTTTCTTCTCTAAAATTGGTGTTCTAATTGGATGATAAGCAAATAATTCATTATGGGTAATGATGTTTTATGGTGAAAGTTCCAATTGACAAACAAGCTTAAGTAGTTATAACTCACAGATTACCTCTTCAAGTCAAATCTACCAT
Source organism: Hiodon tergisus (assembly GCA_025775045.1). Lineage (NCBI taxonomy): Eukaryota > Metazoa > Chordata > Actinopteri > Hiodontiformes > Hiodontidae > Hiodon > Hiodon tergisus. Next base: position 30,517 of record JAOVYW010019763.1, on the reverse strand, counting down.
CATAAAAATGGCAGGATAATTATGTGTATAACTGTAGGTAGGCTGGATGAATTCTATGTAGTTCAAATGTTGGATGCATCTTGATAAATATAATTAACACTGGTGTCACGGACTGCTTTTGATGTCAATAACGAATTAGCAGTGTTGTGTTCTGTATTATGTGTTATGAACAGCAAGATATAAAAGGAGTCACATAAGATTATACATTTTATCACAATGCCATTAGCTAGCACCCACAGTGGTTTATCAGGTAATCTGGACCTAGTACTGAATTCAGATAGCACTAGCCTCAGGTTTAAAAAATAATAATGTAAACGTTTATAACCAAATGTTTGTTTCCTAGAAAAGGAGTCTATTCCACCCATGTAATCATATGTAATTCCACCTAAGTTTATTCTTCCTGAATAACTGGTTAAAGAAAAAAAATTATTTCCTGTCCATCAGTTATAGATAATCGTATAAATTTAAAACCAAAATTAGTAAATTAAACACGAGATTAGATTGGCCAGCCTGCTTTATCATGAAAGACTCAAACCACACGGGGGAGCTGTTGGCACATAACAGCAATTATGTGTATGTCCGTATAAAGAAATGTTATGCTGTGGGGGGGGGGGGGGGGCATTACCTGCTGTCTATGAAACTATAAGGAAAAGCTCAAAATATTGTTTTGTTTTGTTAACCAAAAAAGGGATTTAGTGTTTGTTTTTCATCCAGTATTAACATGTCATAGAGTTATAAAATATTATTCTTCAACCCATATGGTTCAGGCTTTTGATTAATGTTTTGCATTTCAGAACAGCAGAAAGTAGACTGAATTATTGCAAATAGTAATAAACATGCAAATATGGGATTATTTATTAAAATAAGTTGAAAAGAACTATAAATATAGAAAAGCAATAACATCAAGTTGACAATGGCTAAGCTTGTGTAAAACTTGTGATATATAGAATAGTCCATTGACATTTACTTTTAGATGAAGACATTTACGCTGCAGTTTGTTTAGATCAATGCTAAACCATTTTATGGACAAAAAGTTCGATTCACTTCTCTGGAGCTTGCACTTCACTGCTAATAGAGGAGGGGATTAAACATAATATCAATATTAAAAGGGTAATACAATTTACTGTATATGCTATTGTAAATCTTAGGTTATATCACAGCTTTAGAAGGTATGAAATTAACTAAATTAATCCACAAATGAGCAATGCCAATGGTACCTAGGAAAATGGAGTTCTAGTCTGAAACAAAAAAGATTAAATCTTTTGAAATCTCAACATCATATAGGAATGTTTTGTATTCTAATGGAGCTTGGTAAAGACAATGTGCAAGGTTTGGGAAGTATGTTTTTGTTCATTCTTCATTGTCCCCTGGTATGTGAAGACTCTTACTATTTAATGAATTATACATAAAAATGTTAATGCTTATTAGAACGCTTAATTTAGTAAGCCATGCTAAAACCTGTGTTAATACTTCATTGAATTCCGTGGGTGCTCGTCCAACATGGTCATAGCTGTAGTGATTGGTATTTGACAGATCCTTTGAGTGACACTTGGAGCGACAGTGGATGTCTGGTGTCCCAAACACTGAATTCAAGATGAGTTCTCAGACTTGAAGAGAAGATGCTGTCTCATTATCATCCACTTAACATGTTACCGCTGCAAAACTTGTACTGTCTTCTCAACTTAAGAGAATACAACATAATGTATGCCGTTCTATTACCATTCTGTCTATTTCGAAGGGCCATTATCAAGTATAACAGAATGTACAGAGGCCATGTTGCTTCAAAAGCACTCCCAAAATCAATCTTTTATTATAGATATTTTATGTGATATTCTTTTCCAGGAATACTATATTTAAATTCATGTGGGATTTATTTTATATGATCAGTTCAAAATGAATATGAGCCATTTTTATTTATTTATTATTCTCTAGCCTTTACATTTGTTTTATGCATTTATATGATATTTATAGGTGATGAAACCATAAGGGCAAATATGTTACATAATAAGTTTTATAATGTGTTTGCTATTAATCAGTTTATGCAATTTAAAGCTAGGAATCAGCTTTAAATATTATCGAAAACAAGTGAAGTGAGTATAGCAAGGTCAAATAGAACAAATGGACATTATGGCAGGGGTAGCAAAAGAGCAAACTTTTACTCCTATTTGTGTAACATTAATGGTTTATGTTTCAACCTTAATAAACCAGTAGAAAATCCCCTTTTTACTTAAATTAAATATTGTACACGTTTATAACTTTTTCAGGTCTTTCTAACAAAAAACAATAAAAGTCAGTAACAGAGGACAAAGCGCACACCCGTCGACTTGCACCGAATATGGAGACTGCTTCCCAAATATATGTCAGTAAGAGACAGTAAGAGTATAAAAATAGTGTGGAGCTTCACCTTCAACCCCTTCGGTCTGTTCTCCCGGGTAGCGATGAAATTCTGCCCTCAGTAACATTGTTGTAACATTGTAAACATGAAAGTCAAGAAAAATAAAAAACACTTGTAATTGCACCACAACACTACCAACACGGCTACCAATGTTTGATAATTAGGTGGGCATCAGTGTGGAACATTGCATTTTCAGTTTTAATTAAGCCTAAAAGGCAGATACAATGCATATTGAATGCTTTTTCCTACACATATTTGCAGAAGTTATAACACAAAGCACTAAAATAAGTGCTATCCTCCAAAACAAAAGTCATTTTCTATTACTCTAGTACTATGAACGAGAATATACTTTTTTTTTGCTTCAAAATTACATTTACCCCCGTTTTCTAAATGAAATATGAGAGCTGCATGTATTCACTTATCCAGCTGCAGTGATAATGTGCTTTGCTCATTGCTATTTCACTCTACCTGAAATAATGCAATGACCCCACCTTTAGATAGGTACTTCAGTGGTTTTGGAATTGGGCTTCTAGTATTGTCAAGCATATATAAAAAGGTTAACACTGAAAGCAAGGAAAATCCCAGAGAAAATCCTGAATTCTATAAGCCATAATAGCTTGGGAACAAAATCTCTTTCCTGCAACACGAGTTACTATTGAAATATTTTTGTCGCATAAATAAGTAAAAGGAATGGAAAGATAAAATGCAGGGATCCACAGATATGTAAGACTTCAAAGCAATGATTAGAATTACAGTTCTGTATATAACTGGCATAGTGAATAAAATATTTGCAGACCATGTTCTGTACATTGTAAGACCAAAAAAAAGCGCAAGCAGAGACAGTATTCAACAAGGAAACTGTTTAATTAATAATGAAGCTAAGGAAAATTAGGGCAAGACAAAAACCAAAGTTCAAAATACAGTACAAAAACTGTCATTACACCAGAATCACCGCCTCAGAAAAACATGATCTTTACTAATAATCCTATTTAAAAATGTCTCACCACTCTGAAATACTTTCCCCACAGGTACCAATCTCAACTAGCCTAACCCGGAGCCTTTTACACCGAGGCTGATTACACCATTGCCTACAGCTGTACCCCTTACACAGCTGAGCACATTTGAGAATTGGCAGTAAGGCACTTAATGTCAAGCTGCTTGGGTTTAAAGGGGCAGGACACCAAATAGAATGGGGAAAATGTGACCCTTCATTGCCATATGCTGATTACTCAGTTTTGAAAATTTGTAATGTAATCTAAGAACATTTTGATTATTTTAGGATTCATTTTCTTCGACCATTCCACTGAATGTGGAACAGGGGCCCATGTCCAGAACATTAAAATATTAATAATACTGACGTTATCAACGTTATTAACAAAATAAAAACAAAAACCAAGACTAGATGCATTGCATTCAGAACTGCCATCCGGGTTCTCTGCCTATCACTCAGACAGGAAACAAATCCTTGGGTAAGAGTTTCATGGTTAACAACTCATGGTGTGATGATCATAATGTACAGAAACTTTTGCTCTCAAAACCAGGGACAATCACAATCAAATACAAACCTTATTAAATCCTGCGAGAATTTTCATGAGTTAATATCTCCGCAATTTATATCTCACCCTTCGCAAATACCATGCTGGCACTAGAGGAATTTCACCAAACTCTGAACAAACATGTAATCCTTTACCCTGGGACCAGTTTTGTTGCAGTCGATGAATTTAACAAAGGCAATCTGAAGAAGGTATTCCCCATATTTCTTCAACACATCTGCAGTGCAACACATGGAGAGGATCGTTGTTACACCTACTTAAATTCTACAGGACCTTTCTATTTGACAGAGCCCAAAAGGGATAGCATTCTGTTGTCCACCATAACTGTTAAACTGTGTTAGCTTAGCTATTTCTAAACCTATCCTCAAGGCATCCCAGGCATTCCATGTATTTGTTAAATTCCTCCACCAGCACACCTGGTTCAGCTGATAAAAACGTTGAATCAGGTGGTGGAATTGAACAAATTCAGGACATGGAATGAAACTGTTCATGGAATGGCTAGAGGTTTGGGAAACTAACCTGTGGTCTGAACCTAATGAACCTAACCTAAACCCTGAACCTAATATCTCACTAGATATTAATACATTTTAGGAAACAGAAGTTGTCTTAATATTTATTTATATTTATTCTAATGTTACATAGTATATAGAAAACTGAATTTTCTTGGGTGGCCTAAGACTTTTTCACCGTACTGTATATGTATATACACGTAATGTTCATTCTTTACAACCATTTGAAACTGTAGGGAACCTGGCTTATATGTTTTTTGCCGCGTCCCTTGACAGGGTTCTCTAAGTGCACAGAGCACTCGGAACCACTGGATAATTCTCTCCAAGGATCACCACATTCCAGGAGTGAGTGCAGCTTATGGCCTAGGTCAGTCTCTTGAATCACTGCATAATGGGTTGAAAGTAAATGGACTGACCCACTTCACACACTCAGATTTGAAGTACATGGATAGTTCACTACCTAGTCCCGACTCACACCCATGAGAACGAATGAAGACAAATTGTATGTTGACTTTATATTTATAGGTGACAGTCTTGTTCTCTGGTAGGCCAGTTGGAACATGATGCATCATTTATTTTATTTTTTTAAAGATTTCTGTCAGTAACCGGGGTTTTTAAAGATGATCAAATCTAAAGTTAAATTAAATTAAATTTAAATATGGGCATGCCATGCGTGGCACAGCAATGCCTCATAGCAGGATAATCAGGAACTGGAATTCACATTAACTTAAAATTTGATGGTCCAGCAAGAAATTTGTTATTCAAGATCGTGATGCCGAAATTTACCTTCACAAACATTGGTCCACAGGATGGTTCCATTTGACTAGTGTTTTGCCACAGCAGCATGAATCCCCAATAGCTGCCTGCAACTTTATTTAATTTTAAGTTTAGTGGACTTTCAAAATCCTGGTCTGTCTCAAAGCAGAAGGGTATTCTGCAGCCAGGTGGTAACTCTAAGCGAAACACTTTAACAATATAATTTTTAATTATACATTTTCTATTCATAGCATTCCTGACCAACAATTAATACTACAAATCTATTCTGGAGTAGTAACTCCTTCATTCAAAAATCTACTCATTAAACCTGCTTAGGTCATTAACTGCCCAACACTTATTCATAAGCATATTTACAATTTAACCAAATAATTACTAAGGCATAAAAAAAGTTTTACCCACCAACAGTCTCCCCCCAAATTATTGGCACCCCAAATACATTTGAATAAAAAAGGCTGTGAAAAAATGTCATTGTTTAATCCTACACTCAAAATATGAGATAAGTCTATCCTTTTCTAAAGTCTACATTTTTTACAAATAATTAAATGTTTTTCTCAAAAACGTGTGTCAAATTGGATTTTTCAAATAAACACAGCACTTGGGCCACCACTCCAGTAATCTTACTCTTACAACTGATCGCCCTCTTCCCGGACTTTCCTTTTTAAGCCCCAGCTTATTGCCACCTGTCTGTGAGGGGAAAAATATGAAGAAGAAAAAAAAACCTGTTTCTACCTTGGTTCGTAATGTATGATATATGAAAAAGCCTACTTTGTCGAATGTAAATGAAGTACTGTATTTTACACCAACCCCCCATTAGTTCTTTCATTTCACTGAGGATATGCAATGAGTTAGCCCCCTCAATATCTCCAAATTCTGTTGTTGAGTCTTAGCTTAATGCATCATTGGTTTTATAATTAAAATCTGACTTTTATTGTATATGAAAGGTTCAGAGGTTCCATTTCAGAAATAATTCTTAACTCGCAGACCGTGACCTATTTAGTTACAGCAGCTCTGTTTTCAGGTTTTAGGTTGGCTTTTTTCCTCCTCTGTTCTTTTTCCTGCCCATGCCTAACAAAGAATTCAGGATAAGGAGGACATGTATTTTGGGTTTAAGCACAAATACTGTTATTCTGTCGCACTCTAGTGCTGCTATTGTCAATATTAAAAAATAAAAAAGTCTTTCAAGGAAATTAATATAACGGAAATCTAGCCAGGCATTCATCTCTGTCTCGTTTCCATATAGAGACTCTGGGTCATTATTTAGTTTAAAATGGCGTCTTTTACTAGACAAAACAAGCCACCGGCTCAGTGGCATTATATACAAGCAAACAATGTCTTTAATGCCTGGCCTTTCACGTAACATACAGGTATGAGTGAATGGTTGTCACTCCTCACCACAGTGAAACAAAATACAGAAGGAGGAGGAAACTGACAGCATTAGCATTCCTTGTAAGATGAAAACAAAGGATATAACTCAATTGGGTTGCATAGAAACCACCTTGACTGGTGAGACACATAGATAATAATTGGGTTGCGTTCCAAGCCTAACACCATAGCAGAAACTAATTTAATTCCGTTAAAACTATAACTGTTTAAGGAGATGTAAAATAAAGCAAGAATTCTAGCGTCATTATTTTAATATCCCAGTTATAATAAGACCTAAACCTGCAAATTGGATTTTAGTTACACGGTTGTCTACTTACATTGTGTGTGCAAAAATGCGGAAACAACAATAAAATATGACTCAGAGCGGGCCAAGATGGCATGAATATAATGAAAACAATATGACATGGTGTGGTAACGCCTCATCCTGGTCAGCAATCGACTAATTGGCAGCGCTTCGCCTCAACGGATATCTAAGCAGTTTCAATTATGATTTTTCTCGCGTCTCATGTTTTGTGAGATGTTCACACTGTTTTGTTTGTTTCAGAGCATATTTGAAATTCAGAGTCTGGACCCAATCCAATTCTTTGGATTACCTCTGTTGCCCTGTTTGTCCATTACCGAACCTAGCCTGTCTGACCGTATTTAGGAATGTTTGGATTAACTCTATTGCCCTCCCTGCCTGTGTATGAACCTTGCCTGTCTGACTGAAACCTGATCAACCCACCATTAAACTCTGCGCTTGGATGCTACTTTGCTGCGTGGTCTTGTTACAGGTTTGAACTTGGTCAAGAAATGTTCTTCAGTTAACATTCTATTCAGATGTTCTAAAAAAAGGCTCTGTGCTGTATGTACCAGGTGACTGAGCTCTAATTATTGTTTTGAGATGGGGCTGCCGTCTGGCTGATGTCGAGAACCACCTGTGAAAAAAATAAATAATAATTGTCATTTCTATGTTAAACTGTCAATGTTTGCTTGATTTCGTCTACCTAATGTATTATATGAGAATAATAAGTATTTGAGAGCAGTTTTTTTTTAATTCGTAAAAATGTCTCAATGCTAGCTGAAAATATGGTGTGAGTGAATATGATAATTTATATCCTGAATATTAAAGAAAATATAAATGTGCCACACAGGAAAAGAAGTAGCAGGCATCTTATGCACAGCAGTAGGAAATAATTTCCATTTCAAAGAAAATAAATTACCTCTTTATTGTATTTTTACTCCTTCGTGAGAAAGAAGCTGATATCATTAACTGCGGTTTTAAAATGATGATGTCAGTTCTGTACTAAAGTTAATTCTATATTAACAAGGTTTTCCCTTTAAGGAATGGGGTTTCCACTGCAAAAGAAATGCTTGTGGGTATAATAATATAAATGGACACTAGAAAAATTTAGCATTTAGACACCTTCTCTGAAATGGTTAATAGCCTTGACCAACACGTCATTGCCATGGCCAAAACTTATTTTTCATTTTGAAACACTACTATAAAATATATTTCATTTTATGGCACTTTTAAGTGTATTAGTTTTAATTTACATTTACAAAAGCACACCGATTTTCCTTCTTAAGCAGTGTATTCACCTTGATTCAGAATACTGTAAATTAGTAGTAGTTAGGAAATGACTGTGCAGTTAGGAAACTGTGACTAGTTAGGATATGTTTGAATAATAGTTATTATTGATTTTCCTCACTCATGTGACTGGCAATAAATCTCATTCC
>JAOVYW010019763.1:0-18590 GCA_025775045.1 Hiodon tergisus | reverse complement strand
CAAAGGTTTAATGAGTGCCTGAGTAAAGTCAGAGAAGTGTGAAATGACATTCATAAAGGACCACTGGAATTAAAAGGCAAAGCAAAGATTTACTTTCATTTGGTCCAGCTTGAAACAGAATTTGTTCAACTCTACAGTTTTCTTAGAATTTGCAACATTCAAGAAACTTGATAAAGAAACTTGTCTTAATACCGTTGGGTGATAATATTTGAACTTTAATTAAAACTTTGACAGGAAATAAACTAAAACACATACTCCAGTTAGATGTTCTACCCTTTTGATGCAGTTCTCACCTTTCTAATCTTCAAATAGCTTGAAGAAATTCTACCAAGTGGGCATGCTGCAATCTTTAGATTGTCCATGACTTCTGCTTTTCACTTGTAAAGTGAAGCATCTGAGACAGAAATGTAGGGACCACGCACTTCAGCAGTCCAAACCAGGTACATTTCCCTTTCTCTAGCAACCAGAAATGACATCAACAGTTACCAACCCCTAGCCAGTACTTTCAACCTCTAGTGCCAAATCACAGAGAACCATTAACAGGTTATAAGTTATATTTCCCCTTAAAACCAGAGAACGGACATATCTTGTTCTCTTTCGCTATAGCTCAAAAAAGACACAGCCAACAAACTCTTTCTGCCCGGACCCAGAGCTAAGCTTTAAGAAGGGGCATTCAACACTTTTCTTCGGCAAAAGGCCCCAATGGCTATACCCCGAGAAGAGGCATCCAACCACTCCAGGACTCTGAACTAAAGGAGACTAAGAATCTGCCGACATATGGAATTCCAGGCCTTCCACTGGACCTAACTCAGAATTTGGAGGCGGCTTACCCAAAAAATGACTGGAAGTCTAGGAAGCAAGGCAACAGATTCCTTTTTGAGGAATTTTCCCCTGAGGAACTGCTACCCTGCCTCAACATGAGGAATAGGACTTCCGCAATAGCACCATCTTTCGCCTGTCTTGTCGTCAAAAGGAGATCTTGACAGGCCAAGAAGTAGACCCTGAAGTTAAAATAAATTACACCAAAATAGGACTGCGCTGATGTTTTAAAAAAAATTTCTTGCACAACAACATGCCCCGAGTCCTTGCTCGCTGTTAGATGTTTGGTTGTAGTGCTTCAAATTAATGTTCGTAGGTGATAATGCTTAGTAATACAACTGTTTTGGAGAAAAATAATGAATCCAACTGCGCCCTCTTGTGTTACTGCTTTGGCAATTTATACATATAGCAGGGTATGATTTAATTTTATTCTCTTCCTGTCACCAAGCCTGGCGAAATCAGCAGCCTGACTTTAAATTTGTTACTTTTTTGTACTTTTTTTTGCTCAGTTGGTCAGGTAACATACTCAAACCAATTTTGACTGAATTAAGACCACAGAAGACTTAATTAAATTTCACTTGCCATATATTGACATAAGCATGAACACTTTTTTAAATGTAAAATAAATGTAAATTATACATAATGTAATTATGGTTAGATTTTAGGTTACTGTTCTCCGGCAAAATTAAAGCCATTAAGGATTTGATTTATTTTTGGCTGGGGATGGAGATGATGAATTTAATAACGCTTTTAACACTGGCTCCTGTGGAATTAATATGAAGTGTGAGCTGAATACTTGAGGGGAATACTTGAAATATGAATTCAAATAAGTTTGTAATTGCTGGTTTCTCCACTTGGCTGACATGAGCACCCATCTGCTGAAAATGAAGAGTGTGCAAAGTGTGCAAATTTAAATTTTCAAAAAGTTTCAAATTAAGTCTGAGAAAGTGAAAATGTTATGTAAATTTATATCTGATAAAATTTTATCACATTAGGCATGGAACTCTAAAATTCAATAAAGAACGACAATCACAAACTAAATATATTTATGAACCAATAAGATAAATTACAAAAGTATATATACTTTTATCGATGTAAACTTTGTTCATTTATTAGAGATTCCTGTCACAAACCATTAGTCACTTGTATGCTTGTAAATATATGAACAAGATGTTGTGTTTATATTGCAGGTATTGGAAAGATTGAAAAGAGAAATCGAAACCTGAGATATCACAAGCCATGCTTAAATGTAAAAATGTAAAAATATTTTATATACCTCAATACATTTTACAAATAAGCAAACTCTTTACATAACTCTCCCACAGTATAAAATATAATTATAATAATTGGTATCCAAGTGACTGAGGTAAAGATTTAACAATAATCAAGGGTGTGTGAGTGCTTTTCCATACTTAAACTTTTGGGCGGCATTCAGGTTTGTTATGTTAGGCTATGCTCAAAACCCCATTACTCGGGCTGAATCCCTCCGTCCTGTGGAATTTTAATGTGGACACATCCAAGCCAAAGGAAACCATCATACAGATAATGGTTTCACAATCACACAGAGTTACTGTAACCAATTTGTCACCGTTATGGGTAATTACACATCCATCACAATTTAAAGGCAGTGAGAATAATATGCTGCATGATTCACCTTACTGATATCATTCAGTGGCTGTCAGTTCTCAGGAAAAAAAAATGCATAAAACAGAAGCCGCCAGTACACAAAAATAGGGAAGGTAATTGCTCAAGTTGCATCTGACAACAGTGAATTAACAGTGATCCTTCAGGAAATTATGAGCAAAGAAATCATTGCTGTCCAATTTGCCCAACACAACAGGAACTATTCATTCCAGCTGGAATTGCAACAGGTTTGCGAGATTGAATAGATACAGTGAGGAAGTGAAGAAAGGACAAAATAATGGTTACACAATAGTGTGGACGTGGACACAAGGAAGATCACCGAAACGTTCTAGAGGATGTGAAGTTTGTCTACCGTGATTCACAAAATTACGAATTAATTCACTATTGTATTGTAACTGTGAATACTTGCAATAATTCCAGTAAGTAGTGTCTCCGAAATTAATAAAATGTAAATGTAATAACAAACATTAACAATAAAATGGTTGCAAAGCAAAAACCTGTTGTGTTAATTTTCCTCAACTTCCTGAGGAGTCAGGGAATATTTTTTTGCCACTCAAGGGCTACCACTGTCTTGGCCAGTCCAAGGTCACGTTGACTTTATGTTCAGGGTCACTGTCCCATTGAAAGACTAATTTTCCATCCCAGTTTCAAGTATTTTATAGACTGTTTCAGGTTTTGCCAATATTTTGCTACATCCATTCTGTTATCTATTCTGACAAGCCTACCAGTCCCTGTAAATGAAAAGCAACCCCACAACATTACACATTACATCTCCATGATTCAAACTATTTCAAAGGGAGCTGTTATCTGAGTGATGAGCAGCGCTCTTCCTTCGCCAGACATAGCACTTGGCATTGAGGCCACACAACAAAATGTTTGTCTCATCAGACCAGAACACTTTTTTTTTCCTGCATTGTTTGAGCCTTTGCATTGTCGATGCTTTTGGGGATATCAAAGACTAGACTGAATTAGTTTTTAAAAGTATGGCTTCTTCCTTGGTACACTACTATGCAGCCCTGATTATTTTGCAGTTGTACTCACGCACAGTTACTCTCAGCTGTAAGATGTGTGAAACATCTTTGAGGCTTGTTTTTGGCCTCTTAGTCAGCTTCTTGTGTGTTCTACTTCTTGACAATCTTGCTTTAACAGTGGTCCATGGGATATTCAGTGCCGTTATATCTTTTTATATCCGTCCCCCAACTTATGTCTACTCACGACTTTTTCCTTTGTCATCATAATGCTATTTATGAAATTTCCACCAGTGGGACCTCACATTGACAGATGTTTCTATACTTAAAAAGAGAGTTTTCAATTTGAATTGTTAACCACTTATGGACAAATAAGTGGGTAGCAAATCAAATCCATGTGCACAAATACGGATTCCAATAAACATATTTAGCTAAATTCTGAAGGTAAATTTTTGGGACAGAGAATGTTAAGGGGAAATAATATTAAGGGGTTTTATCTAAACAAAATGTATTTATTCGGCTCTAAACTTAAATGCATAGATACTGTAGAGTATGTTGTATAGCTCATAATAAAAAATAAGCAAATCTATCAAGCTTTCAGGTTGTATTACAACAAAATGCGGCAAACTCCCCCTGTAAGCCAAAATAATGTACTTGATGAGTTCTTGCACTTCTCAGCAGGCAGCTTAGATGCCCCCTGGCTCGTGAAGATTAATCATACAGACGCAAAGGAAACGTAAAGGCAATTTAATGCTGAACAAAATTTTTTAATTCTTTATGAGGTTGAACAAATTTGGATTTTATACCAGTGGTTCTCAAGACAGGCCCTGGGGACTGCAATCAAGGAGGTTTTCGAACTCTCATTAAATAGCTATCACTTCAATACTGGGAGAAAAGGCTAAATTAGTTCAATTATGGCAACAATTACTTGATTCAAGCGCTCAGCTGAAATTAATACCTACGCACACAAGGGTACATTAGAACCAGGCTTGAGAACCGCTATTCTAAAATACTAGCTGTCACTATTGTAACTTGTAATACAGTCCTTAAAGCCAAATAAGAATAACAATGCTGATTTGCTTAATTATGTTTGTTTAAATGTACTAAATAACATATCACCTCAACTGTACAGCAAACAGATGCAAAATGCATCTCCCTGCTTCCTTTACCAAAATAAACAGTAAATTAAGACTTAAACAGTAAATTTAGACTAGAGTTAAAATAATTTCCCTCCAAAAACTCAATCCCTAAATGATAAAACAAAACCCTTCCATATCATGAATGGCTCTCAAAGACAAAAAGCAAAATAAACCAGACCCAACACTACAAACCAAATAACGGCACTATAATCTGAGTCGATATGATTCATAGTTACATAATGATTTTTCTTTGCACATGCTTGCTTTACATAGCAAGCCAATACATGAACTGATGGCTCCAAAATGTTAGCATGTTTTCCATGTTATATTTGGATTTTCATGTTGTTATCCCTGAGCTTGATTTAAAAGTCAAAATTAGTTATCCATTATGAGCTGATGACAACTGATCTGAATATTTCTAGGGCTACATTTTTTATTTTAGAGAAAGGTTAGTAGGAGTAATCTTTGGAATCTTTCACATATAAGAACACTGTAATTTTAATTAGTTTTGCAACATTCATGGTTTGGTAAACCTAAATATTTTCTGAAATCTTTAATTGTATAACCTTAATTAAAAAGTTAAAGCTGGAGCGCATTGCATAGTATTACTTTTTGTATTTTTTTGTTGGTTAATTAAAACTCTTGCATATGGCTGTACGAATAGCCAATAACAGCATTATAATGAAAATTTTGCCACGCCTGGACACACAGCATATAAGGACACCCTTATATGTACAATAAAATAGAATGAGGTGCTTTTCCTGGCTTTGATTAGACAATAACAGTGTTGTGTTGATATTTAGCCAAGCCTGAAAACACGGCTTTGCTTACCATCGAAAATGAATACCATTGGAATGAATCAAGGGATATAACTTCATTGACTGAGAATTACTTAATTATTTGGATACTTGAGTTCAAATATTTTTTTTTAAAATATAATTGATTGTAAAATCTGTATTTTCTTTAAAATTACAGTTTAATTTAGCTAGTGTTGCTGATGTAACTTCTGTCTATGACAAAAGTTATCAAAACTCATAAGGCAATGCATAAGGAAACCATAAGGAAAAATAAGAATTTTCTGAAATATTTGATTAATGAAACCTCCATGCTTGGGCGACAGGAGTTGAGAGCAACAATTCTGAATATAATCCCACTCAAAGTGTTTTTGTTATATTTGTACAATACATTTTTCTCTTGTATGTTTGTATTTGGCAGTTGGCAGTGAGAGAACAGCATTCAGCCATTCAGTTCATGAGAGACACAACGCATAGGATATTTAAAGAGAAGGAGAGAGATTCACATGTTCAGCAACAATGTTCAGATACACTATAGCGTTCAATTGGTATCTAGTGACCTTACGTATGCTAGGAAAACATTCTCCACCGTTGACACCAGGCAGGATGGGTCCATGGACGTATACTGCTTACACCAAATCCTGACTCTGCCATCTGCAACAGGAACCGGGATTTGTCAGAAGAGTGTAGGGTGGTTGGGTCATGAGAAGAACTAAAGAGCAGGAAAATATAAGTGTGTGTTGTCATGAATGAGGAGGATATATATATATATATGTGATGGTTCTATATAACATTTTGGGAATTTCTTAGTTGATGCTGAAAATAACTTGCTGACCCTCCTGGAAAGTCCCTAAAATGTCTAAAATGTGATGGAAAATTCCTTACAAAAAATGAAATGCAATGAAACAGTTTTATTGATTGGATTAACCTAAATGAAACTAGTTATCAGTTCATTGCTTAAAAAATTGTATCAGCTACTGTTTAGGCAATAGACTTTTTTTTAAACTGTATCTCTCCTTAAATAATTATTAAACTAGTGCTAAAAATGTGACTGATATATGTTACATATAATAAACAAAACTGTTTGGTGGCCCCAATTAAATACATTATGTTACATAGTACATCCTTATCTCACATTGAAATAATGCATTTTTGTCAATTGTTGGAGTCACTTACTGAATAATTTACATTAAGCATTACATTTATTTTAATCATGTTTTACTATTAAATTTTTTCCAAAGATCTTATCCACTTTAACTAAATAAAACCGTATGCTGAATTCCTATAGAGCACCAGCTATATTGAAAGATATATTGGTAGCATTTGATAAGAATGTGCTATTTGATGGAAAACTTAACCTCCAAATCTAATGCTGATGATTTATTCTGCTATATTTGAAAATGTTACCAAACTTTTTGAAATGTATCAAGGGGAACCGTTGACTAGTAGACATGATGCATGTTGTCTTTCAGAATATCAAGGGCGATAAGGGGGTGTACTGTGGTTCAAGCAAAGGGTTTATCTGTTGTCAAACAGTCTCTTCACGTCTTGCATCCATTATTTTGGTATACCCTGCAGATTTTAGTACAGTAAACTACAGTCTTCACTCAGACATAGTATTTTAACCCAGCATTTGGTTTCCTTATAAACTATATTATTTACCTTCAGCCAACATTCATATTTAACTCTGAAATTGGGATTTAAGTTTCAAAGGTGACAATTCTATTGAGACAAATTATGTGAAATACATTTTTTAACTACATCTCAGATTCAGGGTCGCAGTGCAGCTGAGCCTAACCCAGCAGACAAAAGGTGGTACAAAGGTACAGACAAGATGGGATGCCAGTCCTTGAGAGGGCTGGACGCAGACAGACACAGCTACACAGCCACCCGTGGGCGAAACTCTGAGCACCCAGATGAAACCCATGCGAAAACAGAGAACTTGCTAACTCCACACAAGCAGGAAGAGGATGCTGGAGCTTTGGGGCACCAATGTGTAACAAGTGAATTCTCAGATGTAAAAAGTTTTCTGCCAGTGACATGACACAACACCTATTGGAATTAATGGAAAATAGCGGCTCCTATATGCACTGTTCCAAAACTAGCTGGTCTGTGTAGACCGTAATCCCTAGCTCAACATACTTCATTAAGCACTGACACCAATAATTGATAAAAATAAATTTTTCCTTACAACCGCAGATTAACATCCACACATTTTCTGCTCTCAAATTAGCACATTAACGCAAAACCTGGTATCGTCAGAAATGCATTTCCAGGTGCATTTTATGCTTCATATTATGCTTCAACTCCTCTGAGTGGGAAGGAATGACCCCCTCTGACTGACTATCAATTGAGATCAATCTGCTAAATATAACTTTCACTACATGGCCAAAATTATGTGGACACCCCTTCAAATTATTGGATGTGGCTATTTCAGCCACACCCGTTGCTGACAGGTGTATACTATTGGGCACACAGCCATGCAATCCCTACAGACAAGCGTGGCAGTAGAAAACTCAGGGTTTGATGATTCACATTGAGTAAAAGGTGTGGTGTCTCTGAAAAGAGGGGTTGTATTTGTGTATATTGGGGTATTTGGTATATCTTGCCTTGAGCCCTGAAAAAAATCTCAGGGAAGACTGATGGAAAGCCAAGCTGTGGGGCCACACCCAGACTGGGAACCTCGTTGCACACCTGAGTGTGGTTATGGTGATTATAACCACACTCAGGAGCTAACCATTGATTAATCATTTAAAAGGGTCCACTTTGCAGGCTGAAGGGGAGGTAGTAGCATGGAGAGTTTCGACCCAATGAAACCCAGGTCTGCCTCCCTGCCTCTTACCACTCTGGTGTGCAACACGTAGCCTTGAAGATTTAGAAAGAATCAACAGCAGCACTTTAAAAGAGTATTCTGCAACATTTCACAAAGAAATGTTGGATGAAATGCAATAAAAAAACTATTTGGAAATTGAATTTAGAAGTGCTGACTGCTGACAACCTAGGGAAAAAATTATCAAAGATGACCAGCCTCAGAAAAAGAAATGTCTATCAGTCAGAATCAAGTAAAAAGTATCAACAAACAAAAACATTGTTGAGTTGCGGATAAGATGCATATATCAGACTGAAACATGATAAATCAATCAAGCTCACAAACAAAATATTTGTCCTGGGTGAATAACTTAACAGTACAGGCTATTTCAACGTCATTACTTTGACCACCATGGGAACAGGTATACACTCCACAGTATTTATAAAACCATATGTTGCTCTTTTAGGACACTTGATATGTCTTCAGACAGTTTGGGTCCCCTGTCCTCTTACTTTATTTACAACATTAAATATTAAAAGCATAGAAGATACACAGGTTACATGACACACTTATGGTATCAGACAAGGAAATAAGTAACTGACCACTGACTGAATCATGCAGAGTGTAGAGCTTGGTCAATCAAAATGTGCAGGGGAGCTTACCCAGTGGATAATATTTTCCAGTCATAATGTAGATTAGATCATCTCTACAGTGGTAACAAAGTGATATGAAATACCCAAATTTAAATTTAATATGTTACATCCACACTTTTCTCAGGAATGAATGATTCCTTGATTGAGAAAGGTGTATAAGTTCGAATTTGGTTTACAGCAAATTCCCGGACTGCTTCTCGTTGCTAGTCCTCCCCTGCTCCCATGTACATTCTAGTTGCTGACCCAGTTACCCCTGAAATATATTGACATTAATTCGCTAGGTATTTAATTCCACTGTTAGTGACCTAAATCGTAAAGCACCGCGGCCTACCACGCTTTTAATATAATCGTTTACGACGGTAAAGGCGTAATAAATTGATTTCGTGTACAGCGTAATGTACGTTTGGAAATTGTTCATGTTCCTTTAATTCTAGTCTATTTCTATTGAAAGTTTATTATGGGTGGTGCACGGACGCTAACAACTCCACCGAAATCACAGCTTGCTGGTTGTAGTACCATCCAAACAAGAATTTCAGATCTAACGGATCTCATGGAATGTTGCTACAGTGTTCGTTAGGTGTTCCTTACGACGAGGTCCAATTTAGCCGTTAGCTTGTTTTAATTTAAAAAAAAAACAATCAGTTGCTTTCGCCGCCTCTGCTCGACAGAACAGGTTAGTAACATTTTAGCAAATCAAAGATACTGTGACACTTTCGCTACTAACCCCACATGCAGAGTCGCCAGGTCCGCGGTTTTCCCGCGGAATTAGGCTACTTTTAAAAGATGTGAGAAAGATTCAGGAGTCGCTTGTTGCTACTTTTTGGGCTACTTTCAAGAGGTCTTGTGGTTTTTTGTGCTAGGTTACTTTATATACATATACAGTGGAACTCCATTATTCGTCATTAATCCGTTCCCGAGGGGAGGATGAAAAAAATTCCCATAGGAATTAACTAAAAATGGTTTAATCCGTTCCCAGCCCTGAATTTTTCCTATCTATTCTTCAACAAAAAAAGAATTTCACTCGAAAATAGGTCTGCATAAATACATAAATAAAATGTTATAAATAAATTTACTGTACGTATATACCTCTGGGTGAAAAAAAATGCTTTTCAGTTATCCACACTAATAAAAGCTTTTCCATATTATCAAACAGTGGCGATCTTTTAGAAGCAATAATTGTCACACCTTTTGCGACTTCAGCTGATTTAATAGCATCTTTTATTTTTAGTATGCTAGCTATAGTAGTTCTCGGCATATCACATTATTTTGCATTATTAACTGCTGAGAGGTGTATCACTTTCAAACTTAGCTATAATTTTCTTTTTAAATTCAATGGTGGTTCTCACCGCTTTTCTTTTTAGTTTTTTATCGTCACTGCACTTTTTACGACCCATGGACACTTACAGTACTGTATTTATTTAAAAATTAACTGTAAAATTCGTAAATATTAAAAAGAAATAAAGTATTAGACAAGAGGTAATGCGCGCACTTTCAATCACAGCTCGAGACTGAGCCAGCTGACGATCAGCTAACTCGCCGGCCAAGTCAGAGGTGGGACGAATATTGACTTTTCGGGTGAATATCAAACAAAAATTTCAACGAAAAAAATAGGACGAATTTAACAAAAAGATGAATATTGGAGTTCTACTGTATACACACACACACACACACACACACACACACACACACACATATATATATATATATATATATATATATATATATAGAGAGAGAGAGAGAGAGAGAGAGGTTTCTCAGCGGAGTGAACTCCCTAGTGTGAACCGTCGCTGAGGCGTGAGGGATGTGTAAACTTCCCCTCCCTGTCAGCCCAGGGGTGGGACTGGAGCTGTTGTGGAGGAGACTTACCGTGTATGGTGAAGGAGCTGGTGCAGCCCGTTTTGCTGTAACCCCTCTGTCTTTCTCTTTCTGCTAGGAAATGTCATTAAGGATACCGGCCATTGCGTCCGTTACACTGCCATGCGCGCTGGCGCTGGTCTATTGGTGGTACTCGTGCAAGAGAGAGCGAGTATCTGGCCTCGAGGAAGGGGAGGCCGCTGGCCTAAGTTCTGAGATCTGCACAATCTCAGAAGGGAGGGACTCCATGGTGGAGGGAGGCTTGCCCCCACTCCATGGTGTAAACAGCATGGACTTGGGGGACAGTGGCTGCTGTCTGGAGGCGGGTGAGGACCAGTGCAGTGACGGCCAGACCACCACACACCTGCAGAATACCCAGCACCCATGGGAGATGGTGAGCATTGCCAGGATGGTGTTTAACCACACGTTGTCCCGGGTTTCTGACCAGGCGGGCAGAGCTCTGTCGGGCCCTGTGGGCTCCATTAGAGGTGAATTCGATTAATTGGACCATTAGATGTTCTGGTGTCGTTGAGAGACTCAGTGCAGGGATGGCTTTGCCAGCCCCCCCATGGAGGTCTCACCTGAAACAAAGGGCAGGCTGATGCGGAAGGTTCACACTACACCTCGCCTTGGCAGCTGTTTAGGAGGTGCAAGTCCCCGTGGAGGTGTGGTGTTGGTTAGGGCTGCTCGATTATGGCAAAAATCATAATCACAGTCATTTTGGTCAATACTGAAATCACGATTATTAAACATGATTACTCATTGACTTGCATTTATTGAACTTTCTATTGTACTTTTAACAGTGGATTTCCTTGAATATAATTCAACTGAAAAAATGTAAAACAAAATTAAATAAATTGTGTGTGTGTGTGTGTGTGTGTGTGTATATATATACATATTGTGCATTTCCAACCAACTGAAAACTACTAACATTTATTCAATATATAAAAATTAGTATAAAAAATAAATTAGCCCAAAATAAATTATATCGAATATGTTTTAGTGCACTGCCACAACCTACTGAAAACTAATTTGCAACTTCCTCACAGCATTTATTATACAGGGCAGGCAGTGCAACTCTGGTGAAATTGTGCTGCAATGTCAGTGCATAACGCTTGTCAAAAAACTGTGTACCAGTTTCCTGAATCCCTGGTTGCGAACAGTGCTAGCTGGACACATGTCTTTTGCTATAAAGAATGTAATGGCATCGGTTGTTGTGTTACACCGTGCGCCTCTTGCGTGTTGGCTCAGCGATGTGTTCTTCCCCTCTCTTTAGGACTTTGACGATGAATTTCTCCTGCCTCCAGGTCAGCTCTGGAGCGAGATTGTAGGGGAGGTGAGTTTTGGGTTCGCTCGTTCCTGGAACAACCCGGGTGCGCTGAACACTTAATTTGGTACACTCAAACTTACGTGGCTGGGTCTTAATTTTGTGTACTCAGTTTATTCAGATGCAGCACACTGAATATTCAGCGTGTTAGTTAGTGATGGCAGCATGCATTTTAGTTAGGATTTATATGTCAATGTCCATGAGATCCGACCCCATTCGGTTTCACTTTGTGGTGTGACGCTGTTGCTGGTTACCCGTGGAGCTTCTCAGGGCCGTGCATCTCATCCCCCGCCTTTCTTTGTTTCCCCAGATGGAGTCGTTGGACTACACTCTGGTCAAGCCAGGGTTTGGCACCTGGGTGGACAACTTTTGATTCCCGCTGTCCCCGCCCACTCCTCCTAGAGATCCCAACCCGACCACCCTCCCTGTCCTGCCCCTTTTAAATAAAAATTTCCCTACCTGCAATTTCCTTTCAGTCCTTCTGCACGGATCTGACTGTGGAATACGATGGTGTGGCTGTATAGCTGTTCTGACTGCCATAATTATTGTAGTAAACTCTCTATATGACAATACTGTATATAGAGTTTACTACAAGTTTATACATTTTTATAGTTGACATCATACATTTATCCGTGTGAATGGTTTATCTGTAAGAATCTGAATTTAAAAAAAAAAATTATTTAATACACTCGGTTCAGATTGTATCGTTTTGAGATCTTTGATGTGCTTGTTGGAGTTGTGACCGAGGTTGTCAAAGGAACTGGGTCCCTGTCAGATGGCTGATTCTGACAACAAGGACTCCGGGCCAGAACTCCAAAACCAAAGTCTTGGAGATAAGGATTTTAACATTTATTTCTACCTTTTAACCTTCTCCAGTGCAGTCTGTGGTTTCTAATTCTTTTGTGTGAAGGATGCGCCATAGTGCCCTCGGTCCTGAGGAGGCCTGTTCCTCTCACTCCACATGTCCTATACTGCGGTGGCATTAGAGGGATTTGCGTCTGTTCTGCCATTAAAGCCTCAGCGCAGTGCACCTGCCTTGGGCACCCGTTGATCATCGGAACCTGATCCCTTTGACGGCTTCTGATATCAGACCTCTGGTTCCTGAGAGAGAAAGAGGCCCTACTCCTTCCCTCTCAGAAAGACCTGTTGTGTCTCTAATCCATCTCTGTATTGTCTGCATGTCATGTTTGCCCTGGACCAAATTACACAACACATACGTAAAAATGTGTATTTGAGCTGTCTTTTACCATTATGTATATAGCAATACCTGCTATACCGTGTCAACTAGGCAGCTATAGATTAAAATCAGGAGGAAGGATTAATTGCTTAGGATAGTTATGAAGGAGTTTTCTGATGCAGAATGGAATGGATGTTTATTCTACAACCCATTCTACAAGTTGTGCAACATGATGGAAGACGTTTTATCTCCATACAATGTAACTGTGTGATCGTCCCAGTCATGATGACAAACATGTTGTGAAATAGCAGCACAATTTGAGAAATTCCCTGTCTGGACTTTGTAAACAAAAGCATTAACCCCAGATTCTTTGCAGAAGTCACAGACATGTACAGGTGTATTACTGAAGTTTTCTGAATAATAACGTAATATTAGCTTGCAAGTAAAAATGGTGAGTGTTGGTCCAGGATGACCCCCATCAAGGAAATAACTATCAACTGCAATACTGGGAGAAAAGGCTAAATGAGTACAATTTAAGGCAATAATTAGTAGTGCTGAGTTTGGAAAGAAAGACCTGCACACACAGGGGTTCTCTGGCATGAAGGTTGGGGACCACCTTCACAATTTAAATTCCCCTGCCAGACAAACTGACACTTTATATTAGTCTAAAAACCCACCACTTGTCCAGCTCCTATCCACTGCAATGTAAGTGTGCTAATACTGATTAATATTCAGAATGATAAGTAGATTTTTTTAAATGCAGATTTTCACTTCAACCGGTTTTGTGTCTCATTTGTTACGCTCCTTGAGGAGCTAAAATCTCTCCATGCTGTAATTGACCTGTCTCATTCAATACAACATATGAGTATGGTTTAAAACAAATTGGCAAGTCTATGAGCATGTTTTTATACTAACACGTGATTGCCATTATCCCTGCCAAAAATAATGAGTAACAAGATAGATGCCATCTAATAAGTAAACAATTAAACAATCATAAAAGCCATGTAAGGGTGGCAGTCAAAGAATTATGTATGTTTTTTTGCCATATTTGAGGGATGGGCAGAGGAGGCTCATCCTCATTTGGTGGGTCGGCCGTTAGTGTCCCACTAAGAGACAGGACTACCTTTTCTTAGTATCCATCGTTAAGAAACAGGCCAGTGAATTATTTTAAACAGCATCCAGAGCTTGCATGTGACCTTATTTATTTGCATAACAAACAGTCTTATCCGGAGCCACTTACTCAGTGCTTTAACCATATACATTTATATTTACAAAAGAAATACCCTTTAAGTACCGTTCCTCAAGAGAACAATGCTATACTAATGATGCCATGTTCGTCTTAGGATTGGTCTCATGTCCATCTAAAAACTAGCAGGATCAAGCTTAATCCTCGTGTTTGCCTCATTGGAACAAAATGCTGCGACTAGTGTGATTAAAAAATATAAATGTTTGATAAAAGTATAACAAAATTATTAAATAAATTAAAAAAAGGTCTAAGACAAGTAATCACTCTGGCCACTCACCCATACTAACATTGACTATAACTCTGATAATTTTAAATGGCTATACAGGGCTGCAAGTGGGGCTTCACCTGGCAACGTAAAGGCTTGAAATAAACACTTTGGTCAGGGTGAGAGCTTGATTGGAATTTTTATATTTCATTATAGTCTACTCCCACTGCCTGCAATAATGATACAAGCAATAATTACCTGCTATCAATAGCTATTCGGACACAGCAGAAAGGGCTTTTTTCCCTCAATCCACCCACAAGTGAAGTGATGACATGAAAATTGTCCCGATCAACTCTGTGGTGTTCTTCTTGACTTTGATGTTTTGCACAAAATTCATCAGAAATAATTTCCTGGAATTCTTTTTTTAAAATTGCTAAGCAAGGATTGGAAATTCTAAAAGAAAACCACAAAAGAGATTCAATGAGTGTCAAAAACTCCTACTGGAATTTTGAGTTTAATGGAGTGCTTTGTACCTGCTTTCAAAGCTATAGATAAAATTGAAGAAGCTTGATTGGATACTGTCTCAATGAAAGCTGCAATCAAGTTGTGAGACTCTTCAGAATATCATTTTTTTTCTAGCGGTAGTAGAATATTGTCAACCCCTTGTCAATATTATCAACCACCGAAGAAACTTCAAAATATGGCAAGCTATTAATTGAATACCCTCAGGAGACAATCTATCAGAGAAATGTTTTAAAGCCATTATAACTTCCAGAGATCTTCGAACAGACACAAACCACATTGGCATCTCCACTGTTATTCATACACAGTAAAAATGAATGACTGATAAATTGGACCAGGAGGTCCTGGCTTGCAAAAGTCAGTCGTATCCCCGAAACAAAACATGAATATAATATGTGGTTTTGATTTTGCCAACTACAAAAGATAAGAGATATTTCTCTTTCTTTAAAGTAACCTAACTACTTCAGTAATCTGCATTTCATGTATACAATGTTCTGTTAAAACATTCTAAATAACTATTATTTTACTAAATTACTGTGATGTTTTTTTAAAGATGTTTTTTTATTTAACAAACTGTATCAGTTGTTTCTGGTTTGTATGAAGTTATACAATTACTTTTGGAGTGAAATTAATATTTTTTTTGTCACTGAACCCTAGCTTTGTCTGACTTATATATGCCAATACTAATAGACAAACTGGGTGTTGATTCTTCAAGTTCTCAAAACTAAGGTAAAATGATACATTTGAGCATATTTTAGAATGCAATATGTTCATAAAACTCATGCATACATTCTCTTTATTGGGAGTCTCCCATCAAAGTACCACGGCAATTTTTCTTAGATTAATATTTTCCTTCGCTGCACTTAATCAGTTAATTCAATTAATTTCCTTGCTTCCTTGAATATCAGAAATTTGGCTACCTCACCTCCAACCCCCACCCACCTGAGATCTGCTCTGGCACTTTTTTCATCATTTAGCATTACGTTAATCTTACAATTTCACACATTGGTTGGGACCAAAACAAGGCTTTAAAATTCCACTAATAAAATTGAGTAAAATTGTATTTTGGGTGTAGGGCATGTCGTTACTTGCAGAATCGCAAAACTCACCCAACGGAGACAGTTTTAAAAGAAACACTGTTTCCTTAATAATCAGGTGCAAAAGAGGGAGGGGGGTGACAAGACGGACAGCCAAGCTTTGGACAATCCCCACCTAAAAGGATTTTGTTGCCCACTGACAGCAACCACATTCAGGTGCCAACAATTAAAGGCTTTAAAGGGGAGTCAGAAGAAAAGTGGATGGAAAAGACTTACAGTGTGTGGTGGCAGTCTATGGTTTATGTCTTCATTTATATTTATTTACTTTAAACGTTTAGTATTTTAAAAAAGTTAAATGGTTGGACAGATGATTTATTTTGGTTTTCCCAAACATGGGCTGTTTAGATGAGTTTCTCCTGTTCTACTTTTGTGCCGTTAGTTAAATGCCAAAAATGTCTCCCGCTGTGTTTCTGGCCGCTCTTGGACAGGACATGTCCTGGTATGCCACACGCTCACTATCTCAAACAAGCTCCTAATTCACCCCCCACACGTTCCCCCTAGGGTACAGGCCAAGACTAAACAAACCAGCAGCCTTTTTATACTGATACTTATAGTGACTGATTGAACCATTGCCTCCAGCTGTACCAATTACAAGGCTGTGGGTGGTTGGCAATCAGCAAAAGGCATGGATTGTCAGGCTGGCTGGCATTAACGGACAGGATACAGATTCCCTACCCATGGTTGTACCACAACCCAATTTTTTCTACTTATAAAAAGAAAAGCCTATTATTTGGTCCCGGCCATTATCCAGTTTTACAGCTATATACTGACGCAATACAGATTGAGCACCTTCCTCAAGGGCCCTTGCGTGCTCGGGCCGAGAGCAACCGGAGAACGAGGCATTGGGGAAAGATACAAACCTTTTAAGGGGTGTGATTTAAACAAACTTAAGATTATAATAACCAGCAAGAAAATACAACAAAAGAAACAACTCAACACAAACCTCTCTCTTCGGGGCAAACTAACTCAGACTATTACCAAACAGTTATCAACAACAGGCGTGTCCATACATCCCGTTCCCTCTCTCTTTTACAGAGCCTGGAATTGTTGGCACCTGAGTGTGATTACCATCAGTGGAACCACGCTCAGGTGCACAACGAGGTCTAATTAGAGGGCGTTGCCCTCCCTCTCGGCATTGCTTTCAGTCCATTGTCCCACAGCTTGGGAGGGTGTGGCTGCCAGCTGCGTGCTGCATTACCAAAGCGGAGCAGAGATTTGAACCAACAACCTTCTGGTTATGCCTTATCCAAATTGCCACATTTCTAGTCTATTTTGCACTAAAGCTTGAATAATGCCCACAGCAGAGATCAAAAACACTCCTCTGCTTTGAAAAGAAAAGAAAAGAAAAACCTCTATTACTCAACCAGAATATTATTATTCTGGTAATCTTCAAAGGTGTTTCAGATAGCTACAAACTTTTACTTTTACTCTTTTGTATGGGTCCTGATTTGGGTGGCTATCAACCATGGTGCTTATAAGCATGTATCTTACACATATATTCTGGCCGTTACATACCTTTGGTTAATGGTCTCTGCAGCTGCTTATACTGTTTAGCAACTGAATTCTACAGGTTCTATGTTCACAGCTTGTGGTACTAGCATATTTATATTTCATATTTATACTTCTAGCATTTCTTTCATAAACATGAGAAACTACATCTGAATAGTAATTAACATTTAAAAAAATAATTGTCACTATCAAATTGATATATACCAAGTTGATTTTGAGTGGCAAGTTGGCTGTTAAACCACTTGGAACCACAGGAAATACGTCTATAATGACGTGTGTCTTTTTGCTGGAGAACTGAAATTACTTTTTTCAGTTTAGCTGGGGTTGAAGAATTCTCATTACGAGAAAGACAAAATAAAAAATAACATCAGACATGCTGTCAAATATGTAATCTTCTTTCATTTCAACTTCTGGGGCTTAAATCATATAAAACTACACCAATTATCAGGCCAATTATTTTGAATGAAGCTCTACATTTAATTTGACATTATTTGCCTGAAAATCTTTTCCTTCTATTTACATCTGTACTGTTTGATTTTACAGAAATTGTACTTTATTGCCTGCCATCAGTATAAAAAAGTGTTACCTGCATCTTACTTATGATAAATTATGGATTCTATGTTACGCCTGAATGCATTTAGTTTTATAGCAAGCACATTAGCACACATCTGTCATACAAATAATATATAATATAATAAAAAAACAATGTCACCATATCACCTTATATCTCCAATAATTGATTTGGGGTATACTAAAATAAGGATCATTTTAAAAAGCTAAATCTTCTGGATACCTCAAAAATAGGTAATGGTGACCATTACAAACAT
>JAOVYW010019753.1:0-24922 GCA_025775045.1 Hiodon tergisus | reverse complement strand
GTGTACGTGGCTGAAGGGAACAGGGCTGTAGGGTACATCTGTGGTGTACGCGGCTGAAGGGAACAGGGCTGTAGGGAACATCTGTGGTGTATATGGCTGTAGGGAACGCGGCTGAAAGGAAACAGGACTGTAGGGAACCTGGCTGTAGGGAACATCTGTGGTGTATATGGCTGTAGGGAACGCGGCTGTAGGGAACGCGGCTGTAGGGAACGCGGCTGTAGGGTACATCTGTGGTGTATGCGGCTGTAGGGTACATCTGTGGCGTACAAGGTGCTCACCTCAGCAGGCATGTGCATTAGCAGCACCGCGGCGATGGGCGCCTGGGCCTGGCAGTAGCCTTCCTCCGGTCGGTACAGGGTGTAGGCCTTGAGCACACGGAACAGATCCTGCTGCCTGCATGAGCAAGCACCCAGTCAGAAACCTAGGCAACGCCGCGCTCGAGGCCAGTGGATCGACTCAACTGAGAACCTCTGCACCGGCTGCTCAACTCACCCGTGCCCCCCTCTCGCCACGAACATCTCGTGGAACGGGAACTGTCTGTGCAGGTCCCTCTCGATCACATCCAACCACTTTGGGTCCCCCGTCTGGCTGTCCAGCTCCTGGGACAAGAAAGGTACAACACTGAGGTGTGAACACAGAGTAGGTCACAACCACCAGTACAAAACTGTCAAACTGCCTGGCAGTTATAATAACACTATCTAGCACATTGAAACCCGGCTGCTACAGTGTGGTCACCAGCTGGAGCTACAAAGCATGCAATAAAAATATTCAGCACAGACACGCATTGCACTGACTGACGCAGATGCTCACACTGCACATTTACTCATTACTTGTCTCAAAAAAAAGCTAGCACATTTGCTTTAACAAATTCACAAGGCTGAAGCAAATAACTGCATTTTCCGCAGAGCATGCTGGGATTGGAGGAGAACCCAGAACATCCGTGGATACAGAGAAACCACAGTTCCCACAGTGACAACGGAGTCAGAATGGCTCAGAATGTTCATAAGCTTGTCGATAATTTAAAAGGCAATAGTTTCACAGGTCGTTAACATTATTGCTCATAAAGCCACTGCCAAACTTAACCGAAACAAAGGTAAAACGCGGGCAGAAGATTTTAGCAGAACGTGTCAGGGGTTTATTAGGATATAGACGGCCAGGAGGACGCACCTGAAACTTGCTTGAGTTCTGCTCTTTCTTCACTTTGCCCCCCGAGAGGTAAAGCCAGGCCCGGCCCCGTAGTGACGGCGGGATCCCTTTCTGACATCGCAGCTTCACCTGGTGGGACGGGTCAGACGAGCATGAAATCGGGGCTGAGCGGGCTTTCCACGGGGCTGCTTTAGCCACCCCCACTGTTTCCCTTTAAACTTCTCAGGACCTTCTTATCTCCAAATAGTCACGCACAAGGTCAACTTCTAACTTCTGAACCTTTGTGTTCTACTATGTACTTCAGGGAGAGTGTGCCCAAAACAATGAGTCAGTCCGACTGGTTCACAATACACGCCATGCACGAATGAATGAGTTCATTAAGTAATCCACAACGGTAACCAAGGTAACAGAGAGACCAGGAGGTTCCCTCCCTGTAGACTCACACGGCAGGCAGGTCTCTCCGAGTGTCTCGGGGTCAGGGAGGAGTGTAAACTGGGAGACCCCCGTCTTGAGATTTCAGGGAGGTATCTGGCAGCTTCTGGAGCAGAACAGCAGGAAGTTGCCTCCTGTTTCGCCCCCAGTCAGTTTGCAGTGGTTGCAAAGTCTACATTATCTGGTCCACCTGGCCTTTCTCTAAGGCCAGGCTGCGGCCACTGAGACTGTATCTCTGCTCTTCCACCCCGACTAGATATTCTGCCAGGGTGTTATCTTTATTTTGGTTCTGATAGCGCTGCAGTCCGTTTTGTGTTCAGTGTTTGTATCCTAATGGCCTTGATAGTTTTGAGAAGTGTTATAATTTGGTTTACACAAATGTTTTTGGTGCTGTCCTGCAGCTAGCAGATGTTTCACAGCTTAGTGGGATTTAGGCCCAGCTGGCTCAGGGGACTCTTTATTTCTGTGTATCCCTCTCACACACACACTCTCACACACACACACACACACACACACACAACCACACACACACACACACACTTCTTCCCCAATCCAGTTCTGGAACAATCCCAACTCAGCCCACCTAACCTTTGATCCAGAGCTAAGGTGTCTACCCTAGCGCTTTCCTGCCCCCTGCCTTCCTTGTGTAACATTTTAATAACCCTCGCTATAAACAAACTCAAAACTGAGAACAGGACTTAGGGACCCACCCCACGGTCACAAGGCAGGTTAAGGTCCATCTGAAAACTGCTGCTCTCATTTCCCTGTCATTCCCTCTCTTCGACTGCCGGAAGACCGCGAGACCCTCTAAAAAAACTAGTGGCTGTGAAACAGAAACAAAGCAAAACTGGTCACCTTCTTGTGTCTTTTGGCCATCCACTTGTTCCAGTTGTTCAGCATGTCCAGCCACTTGGCTTCCCTCTGTCTCAGCACCTCCAGGGGCAGGTCCTGGGCCCTGGTGTGTGTGTGTGTGTGTGTGTGTGTGTGTGTGTGGGGGGGGGGGGGGGAGAACAGGATAAGGCTGAGAGATACTCCAAAAAGAACGTCCATGTGGCCGTTTCCTAGCAGACTGGCTTGGCTTCTGCACACATCCGCACGCAGCTGCAACGTAACGTGGCGGGACTCATTGTGTGTGCAAACAAGAGTCATGGACAGAGTAAGAGGAGCTGGTTCGTAGACTGCTCCTACAAATACATTTTCATAAAAGTAAAAAGACGAACCAGCACACCGTGACAAACTGATACCGACTTTCTTTATTCAAATGCATGGGCCTGCTGAACCTCAACCCGGTCATTTAATCATTTCTTCATGTAGAATATTAACATACCACTTATTTCCTCCACCTTTACCTCCAAGAAGCCCTGCCCACGATTCATTCGCATCCTTGATGTTACCCTGTAGCCTACAATGAATGCAGATTTGTGAGCTTAATGAAACGGGAGCAAAATACAGTGGCCACATGAGGGTAAAATTTCTCCCTTCCCGTCAAAAAGCCTTGCTGCCAGTTGCCCGAAACGAGTGCTGAAATCGCTAAGCCGAGGGTGATTTTCGGATTCATGTCATCTAGGGGAGGGGCTCCAAGCAGGAGCCACACTTTATGTTTTATCACAAGCATCTAGTCATACTCTCTACAGCGCACGCATGTGCGAACACACACACGCACGCATATACACACACAGACACACAAAGAACAGTGAGAGAATGTTGGTGAACCCTTTATAATTACCAGAATTACTGCATGAATTGACCTAAAATGTGATTTGATATTCACCAAAGTCTTTATTAATTATCAACTATGATGATTTTATTCTAAAACAGTCTGTTATCACTGTAGCTAACAGACTCATGCACGCACGCACGCCCACACACACAGACACACACACACAGGCTCTCTCTCTCTCTCTCTCACACACACACACACACACACACACACACACACACACACACACTCAAGGCTGAGCCCTGTCGGTGCTAGCAAAAACAAACACTCAGTAAATACATCAACAGTGCAGGCGGCAGTTTGTCCTGGCGGGACCCAGCGCCACAGGAGGCTCAGACAAGCCTGCAGCCGAAACAAAAACAAAAGAAACGCTGAGGGAACGCTGAGGGAACGCTGAGGGCTCAGCTGGTGTATGGGTAAACAAACTACCTGGAGCCACCACCAAACCAAAATCGAACTGTTGGCAATACAGGGATTACACATCAGGATTAGGCCTGGGGTCAGAGTCTCCAGAGAGAAAGTATTGCCCAAGACCCAAGACCATCTTAACTCTTCCCTAATCCTGACCCTAATCATTACATATCACATAATAATCTGACTCAGGGTCAGCGTTTTAAAGGCACCCTCTCTGCACTAAATTCCAGCGCCACTTTCACACTCAAACATCCGGCTGCGCTCAGAGAGGGAGCGAGGGGGAAAGGTGAAGGCAAGGAACTCCATTAGCACTTTTCACTTTGCGACAGCAGTTCTTCACTTATTACGCAACAGCCGCTTAGGAAGGGGCACAATCTGGGGAAAGACGGTCACAGACAAACACGCGCTGAACAGGTTGTGCGTGTTCACACGGAGATAGACGCTAATGCGCATTGACAAAGCAAACAGGTGCACTGTGATCAGCATACCTCTTCCACAAACAAACCGCTAATCCCACTAGGTGGTTATGAAATGCTGAGCAGGCAGAGAGAGAGAAGTAAAAGGGACAGTGACGCACGCCGGTGTGGCAGGTGATTTAGTTAAGCTCTCTGGCAGAGGGACACAGAGACAGGAGGGCCGCGATCGAGGGCCTGGGAACAGGCCGTCACACCGGAGACACCGGTGTCGTTGGGCTGCACCATGCTGACATTAGGTTGCAATTTTTGCTTTAATTCTGCGATAGTAATTCTGCTTGGGATACATCAAACATTTCTTGGTTTTTTGCCATTTCCATGTAAATGGAATTTCCATATGTCTTCCTGTTTTATAAATGGAAGACAGTACCTGGCGAAATTGATGTACTGATAAAATAACCAGTTGTACTGATTTTTTTTTTAAATGTAACAAATGAAACGATATCCCACATTGTTTTATTGAACCCTTTTTTAAACAAATCTTGATTGGCCATGGGTACATAGGCAAATTTTTAATTTTAAATTTTAAATTTTAAATGACTTAAATAGCATCTTCAACAGATTAGCCGTTGTCAAAATGAGGTGCTCCACAATTTCTCAGGGTGTAGAGGTATGGATATCGCAGGTGTCGATATCACGTGAGCCCTAGTGTGTTGGCTAAGCACAGACACAGACACAGACACAGACACATGCAGGCCAGGACAAACACATTCAGAGTCACAAGCACACAGAAAACTCCAGCAGTTGACTGGCATCGTTCCATCAATGGTGGGCACAGCAGAAGGTGATCTCAATTATCAAACCTACAAAGCACCTACTGACAGACTCACCCCCTGACTACTAATTTCAATTTCAGCTTGTTAAAATGTGCAGGGTGTTAATATACTAAAGCTAGACACCGCCAAAATTGTTTCGTTTTTTTTTTAAACGTCTACTCTGTTTCAGCGGGTGTCTGTCGGGGGGGGGGGGGGCGGCGTTTCGGTCAAAAAACTTCGAGAACGACTGTTCTAACCAGAAGTGGAAGAGTTCACCAGCAGCGCCCCAGAACTCGCACTCCTAAAGATGACATTGTAATCTTTTACCCAACCATGCAACCATTACACATTGTGACAAACAGCTCTTAATCTGTGTGTTATTTACAGATACTACAGAAGACATTATTATGACGGTATTGAAACACACCCCTTTTTTCGAACCCGCCGATATATACCCTATTAACGTCATACCGCTCAACCCTAGGGGCAGACTGGCCTGTTCTATTCTAGGAAGGCAGGGCCACAACCCTGTAACAAGGGCAGCTGCTGGCAGGCACGCAACAATCAAATCTTACATATGGGAAGTGAATCTTGGGACGCAAACAGATGGGCGACTGATGGGCTGGCCACAAACCATGCCTCTGTTGCTGAACGAGCTGTACGCCACGTCTGGCCGTTCCATTTCCTTCCCGTCAAAATTCCCCTTTCGTCACCACACTTAAACAGGTTGGTGGGCCCTGTAATATCATGCCATGTGGCAAAGGAGACTGAGCGTTCCAGGTTTTCCCTCTTTCCTTGTATAGAGCAGAACGGCGCAGCGCAGACCGGGACACCACGAGGGGCCCGGCAGCCTCCGGCGCCAGCCCGGCCGAGCCGCGGAAAAACAGGAAGTTCCAGGCGCTTGGCAGAACTTTCGCTCCCTTTTCTTTTCCCTTCCTCTCGGAGCGCAACAGAGCGGGATGGGCAGGAGCTCAGTACAGACCCACAGAAGCCAGCTCTCCGATTGGCTGAGGCTGCGTCATTATCCAATGAACTTAAGGCTTCCAAGGGAATTACAGGACCCTGGCACACCGCACCAGGCAGATGTTACGACAGTGTGCAGCTCTCTCCGGACCATCAGCCTCCTAGGAGGTTAATGCTCTTATGGATCCGGAGTCAGATAAGAGCAGCACATCCCAATGGGATTAATTCCCTGATATGCCGAGGGTCCAATGGGCTTGCAGATGCGAAACACGCGTAACTCAGCGGAAAGGAAAATCTGCCCAGCAACACACGGCAGCTCCAGAAGGGGGGGGTGGGGGGGCACAGTCACCCGACTGCATTCTGTCTGACATTAATCACAGTCTATCAGTGCGGCCACCCGTCTACAGATGAAAACCTGTCCGGTTCACATATCCCAGACCCAACAGCATCCTGAAAAGCTTGTCTCATGTAAAAGGGTTCGTCCTCCGCAACATTCCAACACACACGGACCACCGCCACACTGAGTATCAATGCCAGGAATGTCACTACGCCACATACAGACACAGCAAATCGCAGTGCATTTCAAGCAAAACGTTACCGGCTTAATAGTCCGCGATCAACATTAAAACGTCTTATCCAGTGGAGGAGGATTCCACGGGTGGAATTTCAGGGTATTCCTCTTCTGGTTATGTCTGGGGAAGGTCAGAGCCTCCCTTTACACAAGGTGAGCAAGGTACACACAAATACAAATACACTATACAACAATTATATTAATAAATAATCATATTGCGGCAAAATATCATATTGAAAGAAAGCTATATCCATTAATGGACAAAAAGGAAGCTAGCTACCTTGAAACCTTGAATTATAAGAAGAAAAAAAGAAAAAAAAACACACAAACAGGTTTAGACCCAAGCGACTACAACGTTTTTCCGGGTATGAAATCTCGTCAGCATGGTGGTGCCATGGGGCAGGCTGGGGTTCGAGAGCGCTAGAAACACCACCATGCGTGGGACATACCAAACACAACCATTCTCTCAGCTATGTTCAAGTCATACAGATTTGGTTTTTTTAATGTAGAAAATACCCAAGTACTACGGCAAGACAACACACATTCACGTGTGATCGACAGCTGGACCTGACACACTTTGTGACACTTTGTGACCACTCCACTGGAGGAAGGGAAGAGGGAAACATACAGGGAGGGTAGAAGAAAAACTACATTATGGGAACACATGGCATGTTGAGATGTAAAACACTTGCAAATGAAATTTGGCCAACTGGTTCAACCGGACAGACAGTATCGCCTTGACAGTCTCCCGGAAGCCTCAAGCGCTGTTTAATGCCAAAAAACGAAAGGATACCCCGATAGTCTGTCTCGGGCTGGACCCAGCGAAGACTGCCTGTACAGTCTTCATCTGCTCTGCCCAGAGCTCCCCACTTCATGCCGAATTGTCCATTCCCCCGAGGTTCTACTTGTTTGGGATGGGGGGGGGGGAGTGGGAAGGCGACTGTGATTCTAGACCTCACCAGGGGCCGGCCCAGCACCAACCTACGGATCACTTTTGAAGAACATTTAAAAACCTGTTCCTACGAGAAGTTCGCCTGCCTGGCGGGCAGGATTTTCAGCCAGGTGGTGTTACTACAGACAGCTCCTGTACTCGATATATACACCAGCATGAAATACGGGATGCCTGGCCTTTATACATTTTTTTAAATACAAGGCACTAACAGAGAGATAGGCTGAGATAGAATTACAGACCGGGAACGATAGAGAGAATCGTATTCAACCCCAGATACTCTCTCCCGGACCCCAAATCCCCAGACGGAGAGGGCCTTTTAGTGCCCACACCAGTTAAGAGTCTCAAATAATAGATAAGAAACAGCCCTTGCAACAAAAGTGGCAACAGGCAGGAAATCAGATAAAGCCAATCACTCAACAGCGTCACTACCCAAGTACCCGGAGATATGATTTTAGCGGTCCCCCCCCGGAGAGCGACTCCTTTATCGCTGAACCGCAGGCCGAGCGGCGGAAATAAACAAACCACCCAAGCGTGCTCCACAGACATGAGGGCTAGGGCCCCAAGGGCTTTCGCTGTGAAGGCTCTGTACGCTCTGGTGCTGCCGGCATGGGCGGAGTGCAGCAATCTGTCCGCCGACGATGGCCAACAACGCGGGGCGTGGAGCCCAAGGCAGGCGCATGCTGCCATTCAGTCACGCTGTCAGCGGTGACGTCGGGCATGACGATCGCCATGGTAGCGTGGTATTCAAACGCTACTGAGGTATCGGGTGGAACTAAAACTTACTGCTGACGCATTACACGATTTGGTTTAAAAAAACGTCGTCACCTGACGATCACGGACAATCAAGACAGCCGTCAAATGAAATCAAAAGGCATGAGGACGACTGTCGAGGAATTAATCCTCAACTGTGTGTCCCTCTCCGCAGGGACCCCCAAACTGGCCATAAAATGACCTTCACCTTGTATTTACCACATGCCAAAGCTTCACGGCAGGGAAACCGGCACTGGCTTCTTCACATGCAAGGAAACGCTGAATGGGACAGGGCATTGTTGACCTCTCTCTTCAAAGCTACACTCTAATGCTTTGCTATAGGGGCCACTGCCTCAACCTTAAGGTGGCGCTCTAAATGGGGTCCTGCTCAGGGTCATTAAAATAGCAAAAGCTACTTTGCATTGATCACAGGCCATTTTTGAAGTAGTGATGGTTCTTACAGAAGAGATGATCGGTACAACACTTCTCCGTGATGAATCAATCTCTAGCGGGCATCACCTAGTAAAGCATTTGAGACAGTTGGTTGCTCTTTACTTCCCTGTGCTCCCAATAGCCAACTAAGGGTTCAGGACGTGCAGGTCGACAAAGGGGACAGATCTGGCAACAGCTTGATGCAGAAATACGTGAGCAGACAAATAATCATTTAATCCTAATGACACACTTACGATTCAGTGGAGTCCTGCTGTGCCCCACCAATAAATCCATATTTATCAGTCGGCCTCTCTGCGTCGGGAGAACCGTAGCCTTCTGAGTCTGAGCTTAGGTGGTTTTCGGCGTCTGCCAAGCTCCCCGAGGTTCCCCTGAAGCTTCTGGTATCGGCTGACTGGAGTCCATTGCCTTGTTGTCCTCCATCCATTGTATTTTTACCCAAAAGCCCCTCCGCCGTTCCAAACCAAAATGACGTCAAGCACACTGGAGACAGCAGAAACCTTGGCTCTGGAAAAAACTTAACTCCTCCGACTTTTCCCGAGTTAGGTTTTCGAAACTCTCTTGCAGCATTATAAAGACAGTCACGTTTACTTCTCTAGTAGCGTACGACGACACCCAATAACAGTTAACTTGAGTTGCTAGGCGTTACGTTTTTACAAATACAGTTTTGTGCACTAACTTACCCCTTTCGGAGACTATTACTAGTTTACTGGCGACGTTTCAGAGTGCACACAGGTTAATAAACATTTCTGAGACCAGGTGTGACCGTCTAGTTAGTTTTGAGTCTAGGGGAGTTGTTTAAAAAAAAAAAAAAAAAAAAGTCACTTCAGACCGCCTTCGTCCAGATGCATATCCAGTTCATATAGCGGCGCTTTACTGAAATAACGTACCACCGCTAGCTAGCTGAAACACATCATGGCGTAACATTTGCCTATGAAACAAAGTTTTAGCTGTTATCCACGGAAGCTGTACCACGGAATCTGTTAGGCTTTTAAAAGTAATTTTAAAATTTTTGTATTTTACTATGCTCGTCACTTAACGGTTTTAGCTAATAGTTTGCCTGATTTAGTTAGACAGCTAGCTTCCTAGCAAGCAAGTATACTCGGTCCTTAAAATGTTTCTTGTTTGTTTGATTCCTGTCTGCATTCACGTAATAACTGCATTTGATCTTCCTTTGAACCTTCGCCTGACACTTTGCATTTTGTTTCTTCGGAAAAGACGTAACTTGACCTCACATTGCTTGCTCCTCAAATCGCTATTTACACTTTCCATAAGCCTTCGGTGCCCCCGGACACAGAGGTGTGCTTGCGTATGCGCAGTGTGTCAGTTTCCTGACAGCCAATGTGAGATTCGCCCCATGTAGCTCGAGCGTCAAGAAGCCAGAGAGAGAGAGAGAGAGAGAGAGAAAACAGACGGTGTGTCGCTAGACTGGATGGCGTCGATTTTTTATTTTCTTTTTAACATTAATGTATTTATTTTGCCCCTTCTGAAGAGAGAGCTAGTTTGTTGGGATATGACATTTTCTTAAATAAAATATCTGAAAGTGAAAGCTGTGCAATCCTCTAGAGTCTCTGAACCAGC
This sequence comes from Hiodon tergisus, assembly GCA_025775045.1. Classification (NCBI taxonomy): domain Eukaryota; kingdom Metazoa; phylum Chordata; class Actinopteri; order Hiodontiformes; family Hiodontidae; genus Hiodon; species Hiodon tergisus. The sequence goes on along the minus strand of JAOVYW010019753.1, from coordinate 14,715 downwards.
TATGACCACACTATAAACTTTTAAACAAAGCAGATCCGGTCATAAAAAGGGTATAAAAGGTATATTCGGGTAATTTAGGATGAAGGTGCATGTGCTTTCGTGTTCTCCAGTTTTTTGCACGGTAGCTGGACACAATTCCGAGCAGACGATTCTTCTAAAACTAAATTTGACAAAGTTTTTTGACATTTTACTGTTGCCTAGAGTTAGGCTACACTGACATACTTCTGAAACTATTACATATAAGCAAAATTCACCTGAGCTGATATGCTCGTTTAATTAGCAGAACAAACGGGAAATATTAACTTGTTTCGATAATTAAATACATGCAATGGTAATATTGTTATGTTTGGATGTAGTTTAGTTTATATCATTCATATGTTTTATTTGATCAAATGCTTTCAAGATCTTTTTTTTTCTCTCAAAAAACTTAAAACTTCGTTTTACACCGTGCGACAGACCACTGACTGGCTGTACAACTCATACCACAGCAACAAGCGCTCAGTATTCAGAATCCGATAATGTTTTCCTGCTGCCATCTACTGGACAACGGCAGAAGTTCACATACCTGCAATAAGCTATTCCCTTTTGCAGGGCCACTCGCGAGTCCTCAGGGGACGCGGTGTCTGGTGGCTTGTTTTTCCCCTCGGCTCTTAATTGTTTGAGGTGGAGATGAAGAGATTATTAACCTAGTTATTCTGGGAAAAGATTAAAATTTTCCAGGTCGGGAATTTGTCCAGGAAACCAGGGAACTCCCTACCCTTTACAATGTTGTGCGTTCCTGAATGACCACAGTCAGGAATTCAGTTGTAATTATCCAGAAGACTCCTACAACAGTGCCCCATTGATTTTTTCCCCCCGTCGGGACACAGGATGCCCCCTGCTGGCCTAACAACATCCCAATAAGTCAGCAACTGAGTTCTCCCCAGCAGGACTGCCATCCAAATACTAACCAAGTCCAGTCCTACTTAGCTTCAGCCAAATGGCAGGGGAAAGCCTCAGGATGATACAGCTGCTGGCTGGTTTTGAATGGCAACATGTAGTCTTCATATCTTTTTTAAACAGATGGTTTGAGCTAGCGTAATGGATGATTGGCACTTTAAAAGCCTTGCATGCCCTTTTCGAATAGCAAAGTCACATGTCGTCAGGTATTTGGTTTCATATATAAAAAATTTTTTATTTCTGTACAAACTATCAAAAAATAATTTGCTGATACACAGACGACAAACAAGGACTTAGTGCAAAACAATTACACATTTTCTATTTCAATTATTTGTTACCATGACTTGTGTTAAGGGCTACAGGCCTAGGCTACTATATCTAAGCAGGCGTACTAATGGATGAGAAACGGTCTTATTTAGACCTTGCCAAGAGCTGAAATTTCATCCAACCCCGGCACTGGGTTTGCCCAGTCAGAACATAGTGACATTAATGAGGCCTTAATAAATCAAGAAGGCCAGAGATCTTTCCCGTTCTCCACCCTGTGCGGTGCAGGAATAGAGAAATGTGGTCATGGCTCTGTCGGCCAGCAGGTAGAGCTCTGCTACTTTGGCTAAGCTGTAGATATTGTTGTCATGGGAATTATGGTTAAAGCCATCTTGGATGTCACTCGTAGAACATTCCAAATAGAGCCATGAAATCTAACAAACTTGAGTACTTCCAAAGTAATAATTCTGGTTTAAGTTCATGTACAGGATCAAATTCAAGAAAACCGTAAGAAACCCCAAATGGAAGAAAATGGTCAAGAATGGTCAATGGATGGAAACAAAATTTGTGGCAGTACAAATAGAGTTATATATAAACCCCTTTAGTATCTAAATTAATATAAATGAATGAATTAGTCCAGTAAAGGCAGGTTTCTGCATTATTCCACCCCTCTCTTTTTGTCAGGCATGCATTCATTCAATGGAAACCAGGGCGGGTGAATATGTTTTCACTAGAATTGAGCTTGAGGATGTGACTACGGAGGAAGTAGATGGGAGTTTCATACAGGAAGTGGGTAGAATAGTGAATATACAGGTTTCAGTTATTTCTATTCATTTATCAATCACTTTCTTTAGTCTATATTTTTGACAACCAGATCTCCCATTAATCAGCCTTAAGAAATCATTATAAGAAGGAATCTGGTCACATACATTAGCTAAGAAGGAATCATTTATAATATAAATAATATATAATGATAGTAACATTATAGATCTGTTGGCTACTATATAGCTAAATAAAGGTGATGCCTGCCAATACTAACTAACATACGACAATAGATTTGTTAAGACTCGCTATTGACAACAATATAGCATTAGCATTATAGAGTGTTGCAGAAGTTAACACTAAGCAACTCTGACAGGTAGTTTTGAATGTGGCAAGCTTGTCAAGTCACTTCAGCGTACATAACCCTTCTAATCATATAATTTTGGCGTCAGACTCGAAACACGGGGATTTTATAAAGAATGATTGAGAAAGAGAAGGACTTTGATTGATTGATGAGTCACGCCTGTAAGTGACTCTTTGATAGGGGCATCTAATGAAATGAATACTGACTTTTGCCCCTCCCCCCAAGCTGACCACAGTCCTCATCACATAGCTCCCACGTTCTAGGTCTAAGCCCCCCCTAATACACACGTCTGACACAGCTGAACTAGCGGTACATAGTCGTATTTATACCCAACAGCCCACTGCACATATGGAAATCCTCTCTGTAACTATATACCCTTTGATGCAAGGCTCTGCAATGGTGAACCCCCAGGGGGATATAAATATCCCACGGGGATCTCTCCCAATTCAGGCTGTCCCCTATTCCCAATTGCCTAATTGCCTTTCACATCATGGCCTGTATGTCCACAAGTCGCTGAGTACCAATGTCTGACCACAGGATGAAAAGTGTTTAAGGTCTAGGTCATGGTTAAGCAAGAGGCTGCTGGTTCAAATCCCAGGAGGGATACTGCTATCGGCATTTTGAGAAATATACTTAAGATTCAGTGAATGGAGGAAAATAGATAACTGCTAGTAAGTAAACTAGTAAGTAATCTATAATAATGTACGCATCAGGTGACCAATCAGCAGTGGATGTGAATATTGCGCCTTTCAGAAGCAAAACTGGGACTGGTGGAGCATCTCACCATGAAATAAAATTCATTTTAAATTTTGAAATACACATTTTTGGTTGTTGTACATTCATTCCATTCAGGGCCACAGATTTTTTCTTTCTAGTTTCATGTCTAACCAATAAAACCACAGAGGAAACAACCAGCCAAGACTACAACTGTCCTTGTTGTCTCTTCAGCCTATTGTCACATGACCATAAGGTGCAGTTCCCTCCAGGGCTGGATGCAGCCTGCTCTGACTGGGGGTGCAGTGAAAATTTCTGGGGGGTATCATGATGGTATATGGTATAAACATGTAACATTCTTGGCTGAAGTCAGAAGGAGCTGGGAGGGCATGGCAGAAATCTGAGGGGGCGTAGCCAAACTCTGCACCCCTCTGTATCCGGCCATGGTTCCGCTCTGGAACCACAGCGCTAAAGCCCTAAAGCTAGAGGGCGAGATGGAACTGCCTTCCAGCAGGTGCAAACTACATACGGTGAAAGATAGACTAAAATTATTTCCTACATTATTCAAGGGTTCCAGTGCTTTCTGAATGCACAAACCTCTTTTCAACCTCCAAACATTTTGTGGACCGCCACAAATGCCTCCTGTACCTCCTCCTCAACAGTGGGATTCTGAGGCTAACGTCCTGCCCGGGAGAGAAGGCACAGTATGTTCCTCTATCTGAGCAATCTGTATCTGCCCATTGACCAATGTGAGGAGCAAAGGCTATTTGTGTCTGTCACCGATGCCAGAGGCATTTTTAATAACTGTTTACTGTGGTGGGTCTTCAGTGGCTATCGGGTGTCACCCCATGGAGGGTGAGGATTCCACTGTGGCCCTCCAGTGAATGGAAAGCCTGAATTCCGTCATTTACGCAGGCCTGACACAGCATGGAGAAGGAGAATGTGTATGCATGCACATATGTGTGTGTGTGTGTCGCTTTGTCTCCGCTGATGGTCGAAGGGGAAAATTTCCTAAATTCAATGTCGGAAGAAAGAACATTGCGAACGATATCGCTACGTTTTACGGCAGCTTGGAGCCTGCAGAACAGCCAAACTGTACTCATATAAAGGACATTCCAACTTTGTGTTACAGGTTACAACCTTGTGCTCCTGAAGGTGCTGCAGTCCTGCTGGTTTTCTAGTTAGCACCAAATTCCCAGAATGACTGGTGCATGCATTGTAACTGAAACCCGAGGCATCGGTGGCCCAGCGGGGGGATGCTAAAGACGTGTGCATTCCCACGGCCGAATGTGTGCAACAGATATATACATATTCCCACACACGACCACACAAACACGTGACCACACAAACACCCAGACGCGCACCCACAAACGCACACAGAATGAGGACATTTCAGCTGGTTTATAGACCGAAGGGCAGCCATGTTAATCAGGACAAATTAGGACAGCCACTGATTTAATGAAAATTGTACAAATGTTGTACGCATTTCCCCCTTTTCTCAGGGGCAGAGTCTAGAAATCAAAGCAGCTGTCACCACACCCTGCTGATAGCAAACATGATGGCCTACGCTAGTGATGGATTAGAGTAACGCGTTACAATTGACAGCAAGCTCTAGGTGTGATCAGTGCCTTCAAACGAGCAGGTGGGGGTCAGAGATTTAATGATCCTCCTGGTACAATACACTGGGATCCAGGCAGTAATTACCAGCCAGTTCTCTTTTGGATCCCTGCACTAAGCTCGTTTTGTAGCCCTTTGGTTCAATCCTTCCGCTGTGTCATCTGTGGGGGCACATGGACTCTTTAGCATTGCCACTAAAGCATTAGCGTGGGGCAAAGTAATTGGCGCGAACCGCCTAAGCAGCAGAATTCAGCAGCAGCAAATTCAACCCCCCCACTCCTCAACATTTACGTAACCCAAATTGACACAGTTAATGTGCTTGACATTTCAGTCAAACGTCCACTTATTGAATGCTATTCTGGAAAAGTTAAATTAAGACACAGATATGTCTTTGGTACTACAGTGCTTTGGTTTGATTTACTTTAATTAAACTGCTGACAGCAAAATATGTTTTATGATTACCGTGTTATTGTGTGAACTAGCGCCTCCTGTTGGCAAACTATACAAATGTTCCTCGTGATATTTAGTGATGGTGGCGGTCCAGGTTTGGGAAAAAACAACTGGTAGAGTCAAGTGAAGTGAAGCTCTTCACCTGGTGCCTAGTCATTTCGCTGAAAACGGCGAGTCACGAATAAGGACCGAGTAATTCCTGCAAAGTCTACTGCGCTTAAAAAGAAGTTACACTCTTTTTTTTATTCGGGCTTTTGGATTAAACTAATATTAAAGTCGGAAAGCGATAGTGTTATTTACTTCACACTATCCACACGGAGGGGAAACCTGAAGAAACAGCAGCATGTCACATTAGAACTTGGTGACCTGTCACATCGCTGCGACTAATGTATAAACGTTCGCATAAACGTTTGACATATTAATAAACCAAAAAATATGCGAACCCAGTTTTCATCGTTAAAATGCTACTAAACAAATCAAAGTAAAGCTTTCGGTTGGATTTTTAATTCGAAATCTCAGTGTTAATATTTAGAATATTGATGACTACAATTTCGGGGGAAATCGCATATTGTCCGCCGTAGTGTATTTCTTTGTATATGGTGTTGTGAAAGGAATTGATTGCCCCTTCTCCAGATTTGTTAAACACCATAGAGATCATTTTTGTGGACTTTCTGAATCAAGGTTAGACTTGGAGAATACTCTTTTTTTTTGGACCTCGTATGTTTCCTTTTCATAACAGGTTTTTTATTTTATTTTATTTTTTTTACTTGAACTTTATCAGGAATGGTGGGAAGTATGTATTTGCGAGACATGAATGTCATTCGAGAAAGGGAGCACCGTAGATGGCTGCTCGACAGTCCAGACTCCGGTGTCCCTCCGAGTCCCCCGTTCACCTCGTTGTTCCCGACTCTCCTGGAGACGCGTTCTTTGGACTACACCAGCCCACCCGAACATCTTGGATACAGTGGGAACGAGAGAGAAGAAATCGAACGGGTAAGAATATTACTTGTATGTACGGCAATATGTTCACATTACACAACATTAGCCTGCATTAGCGCAATCCGTATATGAGTTCACATCATTTCGCTTAGGCGGTGACCCGACATGCAAACGCAAATTGCTTTATCTAAATACGTACTATTAAGGCCTTTGTAAAAGCAGGCGAACATACAATAATTTGCCTTAAATTGCGATGGAACTTCCTGGACTTTCAAACCAACAAAACTTCCCATTTAATTCCAGCAGGTCTCTGTTGGGTTTACTTTTTCATGTTTATGTTCATAAAACATTCAAGCTTATTCGAACGTGGGCTCAATCGGCATTGCGTTCGTCTTTTGTTTTCTCATAACAGGGTTTAAATTCAGCCGGAGCTGTCCATAGCTGAGCTCCGATAAAGATTTCAAAAACATTGCGATCAATTTGATCCTACTAACACCCGTTAGCATTATACATTTCTTTTTTATGTACTTATTATTTAAATAGTTTATTGTTAACGACAAATAGGCCTATGTCCTATCTTACGAGTAAGGGGTATCTTATTATTATTGCATGTTCTAAAGATAAAAACGAGCAAATCAGACCAGGTTCCTGATTTCTTAAAAACGGTCCGCATGTAAATTTGTGTGTGTGTGTATTCCCCGAGCTGACCTGTACCACAACTGTCACTTTGGGCTGAATCTGTTTCAAAACAGGGGCTTCTGTGCCCACTAGGTTTGCCCTGGTGGTACTGAGAGAGAAAGACAACTTTCTTTAGCGGAATTGGCCTTTAGAACCACTTTTTTAAATTACTGCTGTCGGTTTCATTGAAAGTAAGTGGCTTCCACCTCTTTTCGTTCATGTTTTAGAAAAAGCTGCAGCGTTTAGTTTGGAGACTCAATGCGACTGCCCCCCATAACAGACACACAAAGGGCAGGACAAGCACCCCAAGTACTTAGCGTCACATGGTCCTGGCTATTAAAAATGTAGTGATCAGACGGAGAACTTTAAAAAGCTGCCAGTTTAATCCCAGCGGGAGGCTTTGTAAGAGTGTTGGGGAGTCTTGAACCCCTTATGATGCTTTTAAATCACTGTGATATTCACATCTGTCCTGCTCCCTCCACCCATCCACAAGCAACCGCTCCTAGTCCCTGGCCCCACAACCCGGATTTACCCTGTGATCTTTCGGGAGGCGATCGAAGTCAATCCCAAGCCAGTCCAGAAGGTTAGGTGAGCAGCTTCACATTTTCACACAGGCTGCCTGGAACAACCTCACATGTGCATGGTAGAATGGGATCCCAATTCCCTGTTCAGAAGGCAGGATTGTTAACTATGTGACCAGCTTGGTTCTCTTTGGGGTTGCTGCCCACCTAGTGATATTCTGCCATCTAGTGATGGGTCCAAGTATTGCACAAAATATAAACACGTTGCTGCCAATAAACTTAATGCTGTTGCTCCTCCCTCCTCCTTTGCAATCTGCAAGTGACAGGTGTAACTCTGAGGTGAAGTGTGGCTCAGACAGGCGCTACCGAGGCCAGGTCACCTGCGCCCTGGTTCCCACGGTGACATCACAAAGCGCGGCGACCACGGCAGCGGTTGTGGCGACCACGGCACGTCAGCGCTACAGATCGGAGCTGCAGCTTGAGCCGCACCAGAGGCGCTGGTTCCAGAGCACGGCCCTGGTCTTCCCACGCCTGGCCACGCCCACCTACAGAACCACCCTGGACCGCCACGCCACAAGTGTCCCCCGCTGGTTGGCCTGCAGCGTGCAGGTCCAGACCAATCACGACGTGAGCCTCTGCATCACTTACACCAGGGGGCTATAAACTCGAGAAGTTCCCACAAGCACCACTAGGAAAAGCTGTCACAATGACAGCCCCAGAACTTACGACATGCAATCTACTGTCTGAACTGCGCTATAAAATAGTGGCAGAAAATATATTTTATTACATATGTATAACTGTGTATATATCTTTACATTTAATCTTGTTCAAATAAACACGATTATTAGCATAAATGTTATGTTGATAATATATAGTGTGGACCGAAAATAGATTTTAGAAGTTCCTGAGCGTTTTAGTTCAAGGGTCTCAAAGAACTTGGAGTCCTGTGATGACTATACTTTGACACCACTGTTGGAGTTAATCACCCCCCCCCCCCCCCCAGGTGGTATTCAGTTCAGGTCCTGGGGCCCCCCTATTAATTCATGTTTTTGTACCAAGCTAATACTATTTGTTTATTGATTTCCAGTTATTTCAACGCTGGTTTCCATTGGCAGCAGGAAACAGGTACAGGAATTAACACTGATTAAAGTAAATATACAGCTAAACTGCAAACTACAAATACATTATAACTACAAACATGGTAGCTGCAAAGCAAGAAACACCAATTTGGAAACCAAATGATGACACTTCACTTAAACACTTAGACTTTGTATTTTTGTTAATTTTGGCAGAATAAAAAAAGAATAACCTTTTTCACCCATTTGGTTATTTGTTAACATGAAAAAATGTCTGTATAAAATGAAATAGAACTCCAAAAACCCAGAAGAGGGACAGGGAAGTCGAGACATTGTTCCTGTTTGGGCTACTCCAAAGAAAAGTGGAGGCCCAGAACCTCCCCGGGCCCCTTCTTCAGCAGTTCTGTGGCGGGTTCGAACTCCAGCGGAACAGGGCGTTTCTGGGCCTGCTGCAGGTTGCGTTGTAACAGCTGTGGGAGGAGACACAGGTCATGAACAGCGACACCATATAGCCTCACAGCCACGTAAGGGTCTGTTCCATGATTAAACTCAAAACACAGGCACTGGATATTAATCACACAAGCGCACGCTCACACAAACACTTAGCATTTTTTCATGCTCTGTTGGCTGGTAAAGCACAGAATTAAACCTGTTGCTGTCGACAAAGCGACCGCAAAGCTATTTTTTTAAAGCCAACTCGACCATTATCAAGCAGCGCGTTGGGGGAAGCACGCAGAAGCAGCCAAACATCCACCGTGCACTGGTCAGGTAGCGGAAGGACGCCCTGCGTATCGCGAGGCTAGGAGGCCGGTGGGCAGAACTCACCTCGAAGGCGGACAGCTCCAGCAGGTCGCTGATGTCAGCCTCCTGCTCCGATAGAGGCACATTTATGGCCATGGCAGCCTTGGCCACGTCCGGGTGGTAGTGCTTCTGTAGAGTCTGGGGAATGTGAGCATCCCCTACTGTAACCCGTGTAACCATCCAGCCCTTTGTGCTTGTGACGGTCCAACAAGTACCCACAAGCTGAAGGTTTCAACTCCCCACTTGATACAAGACCTCCACGACCTTAACTTTGCAGGCCGACTCCGGGCCAATAACAAGGGTACGCCATGCTTCCCTGGAGGGGAAAAGCTGCTCTCCACCACACGCTCCCGGAACACTCACCTGCAGCTCCCACAGGCTGCTGTCGAGGGCGTGGCATTGGGCAGGGTCCTCCTCCTCCATCAGGTACGGGTCGACACAGGGATCTGAACACAAACGCAGTCTCGGTAAGCGTGACGGGTTCCCAGTCCCTAGACGGTGCTTTCAGGCTGGTCACACGCATTCACAGTTTGAATGGACCCATAACCGAAACTACCTCTGGCCAAACCCTGTACTGACCGGTACCAAAAAATCCAGCTATTCAGACCTCAATGGAGAGTAAAACATCAATACCACAGAACCGTTTCATTGCTAACTTTAGTCTGAATCTGAGCCCGGGGAAGTGAAAGCATTCAGCCCGAGGTCTCCGGCCGCGAGTCTCGTACCTTCGGCCGCACTGGGTCGGTGGATCAAGACCCGACTGGCGGGGTGCCGCCGGATCAGATTACAGATGAAGGGCAGGAGCATGAGCAAGGCAGCAGGGGGCGCTGTGAGGGCCAGACGGGAGAACCGCTTGGCAAAGGCGGCCACCAGGTACACAGGCAGGTGGCTGGGGCACACAGGGAGATCAGCAGGTGAAAATGGAGAAGGATAAATGGACACAGCAGCTTTACCTTACAACAGAACCTTCCCAACTGAAGTTCTGTTTCCCAATTAAGAAAAAAACATTTCAAAGCTCCTGATTATTGGGCTCATGAGAATGAAGATCAGCACTGCAAAGATCACGGGGGCAATCTGAGGCAGTGCCCGCGGAGAGAGCAACCTGTATGTCTTCAATCAATGATGAACGTCAGTGAATGAGAGAGGGAGGCACGCACAAGCCACTCACCTGGAGGAGAGGAAGAGGTTGGCTAGGTGGAAGAAGCGAGCCCTGTACTTGGCGTGAAAAACTGAGGGTTGTAGGAGGCTGTACAGCTTCTTGTAGAAATCAGGGTAGTCACTGCAGGGAATGAACCAACAGCGGCATTGAAACGGGTGGCCCAAACCCAGAAACTGATGACACGTTCAGCTGACAGAGCTTTCCACGCAGTCAGCACGATGTAGAATTAAGCCCTCTTGAGGACAGAAGGGACAGTACTCACAGGTTGTGCTGGTGAATGAGCACAAACAGCCCGTTCAGTGCCAGAAGACTTATCGCTCCCCCTGGACACAGACAGAGCGCACACAGGTCACCACACATGAATCCTCCATATTAACAAGTCAGTCAATACTGGCCCATTTGTACATTTTGAAGAGCATTTTACTGCTCAGGGATTTATCATAAGACATGCCACCTAAGGCCACTTGAGTAGCTAAGCTGTAAAATTAAGTAATGAGCTGAATTTATAAATATTTAAAAAAAACAACACATCTACTAATCTGATGCTGTAGCTAACCTGGGTGCTGAGTTGGAGGCACGTGGCTGAAGAATACTGAAGTGCTAACAGCTGTCCTGCCTTAAGGTTTGCACTTACAACCAATCCAACATGCACTTACAACCAACCCAACCTGAGCAGATCCCGTTCCTTATTAGAAATTTCTCAAAGCGAACCACAAAAGAACCTTGCGGACTCCAGCATTGTTTCGAAGGAAGTGCAATTGAGGACCGACTGGTTTCAATGGTGCCACACGTGCCGTTGTAACGGGCCTCCGCCCAGACCCCGTCAAGCAGGGCCCACCTGGCACCACAACAGCACTGCTGGCACAAGGCCTCTCAAACCCACCGATGTCATAGGCAGCCGTGAGAAAGTCGATCATCAAGGTGGGCTGGCTCATGTGGGGAAGAATGGAGTCATGGAGGATGACCAGGATCTTCTTGTACATGTTACTGGGCAACTGCAGGGGGCGACAGAGAGCCGTCAGAGCGGTGTCGTTGTGCTGCATAGTTAACCAGCCATGCGTCATTAGATTGCACAATTTTCATAATCTTAGATCACTTAAAACATCGTACATACGATTTCACAGCATATCCATTTATCCAGGTGGATATTTACTCTGTTAAGTATTAATATCCAAAAGCTACAGCAGCATCCCACATCCTGGGATCAGAACCTGTAACTTTCTGGTTACAGGTGGCGTTTTTGTTCCAAACCTCACCTTGTGTTTCAGAAAGCCCAGCCACATTCGCTCGAAGACTCGCCTGTGTTCCTGGGTAGGACAAAGACGAGAGTTATTCAGTTGTCAAGCACCACCTTCATCAGGGAGGCTGAATAGAGCCTTGTAGAGCCGGACAGGACGTTCACACTTACTTTCAGCTTGGCTGCTTTCCAGTCTTCATGTTTAGCTGAAACAAGAACATAAAAACACACACACTAAATGTGGGAAGAAGAAAAATAAAAACTGTCACAGAAGACACTGAAGTACAAGGTGCGCTCGCTCACCTTCCTGTTTGACCAGGAAGTTGGTGAGCTCGGCTTGCTGGCTGGGCATGTTGATGTTGGAGAGCAGAGTGAAGACGTTGTTCTGGTAGACAGGCAGTACAGCCTAAAGGACAAACATGACACTGCTTCAACCCAGCCAGAATATACTAAAACACACACACCTGCAAACATCTACTAATAAAAACACACAGCCTAACCCAGAAAACTTCCTTGCCCTAATCACCGCAATACACAGACATGCTGTATATCTTGCAGAGAGTTTTGCTGTAGAGGCTATTAAATGGATTGGCTAGAGTAAATGTATACCCCCCGCCCCCATATTAACATAAATGGATTTCTGCTAGTAGAGTGCCACCTGCTGTCCCTAATGACGCATTACCCCTCTGGCCCGCTCCATGACTCGGGCCACGTTGTCGCTGATGGAGCCCATCACGTAATAGCGCACGTCCTCCAGCTCCAGGAACTCCTGGAACCGGGAGATGAGCAGTGACATGTCCTGATCCTCGGACAGCAGCCTCCCGACCACCGCCTGCAGGCAGAGCAACCGGTCGCATGTTCATCACCGCACACAGTGGGAAGCCCAGAGAACACCGACACCCCCACGGGGATTTCCTTACCGAATTTAATTAGAAGGGCGTCGTGCTCAACAATTCACCTACTCGTAAAGCCAATAAACCTCAATTCTAGGTATGGCTTTTTAGAACTTAAAACCAAAACGCATCTTGTCATGATGTAGCTTATATATAGAGAGGGCTGTGTCTTAACCCATTATCAAGGGTAGAGTTTCAGTAGAGAAACTGCGTTTCAATTATTTGGCTCAAAGGGGTAGAAGATCACTCAACTCGGCACGCTCGCCCATGACAACCACAGCTTTGGTCACCAACCGCCCCCACGCGACGGAGAAACGACACTGCTGGTCCGATCTACCACTTGGAAAGAGAGACACCCACTTTCACTCGCTCCCTCGGGAAGTTGTAGTGAGTGTCCCAGTCCACAGCCTGGAGGGGGAATTTCCCTTCCATGGACACAAACTTCATCAGGGCGCAAAATGTGCTCTCCTGCAACAGAAGACACAGAAACGATGGACCGATTTGGCAAGCAAACCATTATCCAGGAAGTTTAAGTCTCTGAATGGCGTCACATATGTAGTTCACGTACAGCAAATCGTTCTCACACATCACTATGACAAGTCACAAGCTAAAACACCCCCAAATCTTCCCCATATGGTAAAGATGAGAGGCAGGCAGCACCGCTGAAGAAGACCACTCACCTTGACCTGGTAAGCCTCGTGGCTCATGAGTTCCAACAGGGTGTCAAAGCAGCTGTAATAACGGTAGCGCAGGAACATGCGGTACTTCTCCTCTGGGCTGTGACTCCCTAACCCAACAAACACCGTCTGTTATTGCCCGTTCCATGTCGCCGGAAGCACAGAATCCGCTCAACAATATGCTGCCCCTACCGCTTTACATTGCTACAGCAGCAGTGACTGTACCATTACAGCACAGCCAGGGGAGCGATACCTCGTCACTCACCCGTCAGCATGTCGTCCTCCTCAGGCAGATGACCCACAAACAGGTCGCCCCTTTCCAGCAGCGCGGAGAACATCCTGCTGCAAGCATCGACCGCACATACAACATCTTTCTCTTTTCCTGCCTGAGACAAATGTGGAATAAAGGGAACATGTGGTTTTAACCAGAGAGTCCAAGTAAATTACCATGAGCTTGAAGCTTATCTGTTTGGCAACAGTTCAGCCAGTAGTGCTCATGCAGGCAGTTTTTTTTGTAAAATATCTACGATCGTGGTGACCATCGATCAGTCGGTTAAATGCAGTCAAATATTCGATCTCACACCGCTGCCAAAGCCTGAAAAGCAGAAACCGCGTCTATGAAACCTATTCACCCACAGTAAGTTAGAAATCGTGTTGACTAACGCATCACAGACACAAACTCAGTTTGGGGCGTGGCTACATGCCTGTAAATGTTCCAGAATATCGAAAACCTCGTTTGCGCTTCTTTTGCTCTGAAGCACTAACTCTACTTTGCTATTAATGTCTTTTTTCAAAGTTGGTTTTGTAAAATTTCTTGACTGGTCCGGGCTCACGTTGCTGTTTCTAGGCGACGCCATTTTCCAGATGTCGTGAACCCGCAAAGACCGTTTTCTTCTGTATACAATTTGTTTCCTGGAATTATATCGCCACCTTCCTCTCGGCGGAAGCACAACAATTGATTACACAAGACCATACATCCTGCCCCATTATATCTTTTTCTCGAAATATTTTAATTTTCTGATAATGAATATAAAACTTAAACGCTTAAGCAGAATGCTGGATACGTTTGATATTCGCGGTTTCGGTTATTTTCCGCTGGTGAACTCATTTTATTACTGATATTTGGCCATTCCAGGTATTCAAACAACAAAATGACACTCTAGTCTACCTGCGGAGTGATCTGGTCGTTATTATAATAGAGTAGAAACTGCAGAACACCGGTGTCGATTTAATTTGGAATGTTCCGTTCCGTTAATATTTCCTTGCACAGGCTTGCAGGCCTGCAGTTACAACCCCATATAGTATCGAGCAATGCGCGTGGATGTGTCGATGCATGTACTAAACTTCTGTCAGTTTTATACAGATAAAGGGCAAAAAAGGCGGTGGTCACGCAGCCAATGTCTAACAAAGCCAATTATTTAATGGAATGAAGCGATTAAGTTAATCTGTTCAACTGTGTTCTCACTTCTCAGGAGACACAGGCACGGTTTGCATATAGAACCAATAACTCTTTCCTATGGAAACGCTAGATATCTGAATGCTGGGGTCGTTTTGGGGGGGGGGGGGGGGGGGGGGGGGGGGGGGGGGGGGGGGGGGGGGGGGGGGGGGGGGGGGGGGGGGGGGG